>OY282640.1:82343535-82541842 GCA_958299015.1 Tetanocera ferruginea | reverse complement strand
AATATAAAATATAAAATATAAAATATAAAATATAAAATATAAAATATAAAAATATAAATATAAAATATAAAATATAAAATATAAAATATAAAATATAAAATATAAAATATAAAAATATAAAATATAAAATATAAAATATAAAATATAAAATATAAAATATAAAATATAAAATATAAAATATAAAATATAAAATATAAAATATAAAATATAAAATATAAAATATAAAATATAAAATATAAAATATAAAATATAAAATATGAAAATATAAAATATAAAATATAAAATATAAAATATAAAATATAAAATATAAAATATAAAATATAAAATATAAAATATAAAATATAAAATATAAAATATAAAATATAAAATATAAAATATAAAATATAAAATATAAAATATAAAATATAAAATATAAAAATATAAAATATAAAATATAAAATATAAAATATAAAATATAAAATATAAAATATAAAATATAAAATATAAAATATAAAATATAAAATATAAAATATAAAATATAAAATATAAAATATAAAATATAAAATATAAAATATAAAATATAAAATATAAAATATAAAATATAAAATATAAAATATAAAATATAAAATATAAAATATAAAAATATAAAATATAAAATATAAAATATAAAATATAAAATATAAAATATAAAATATAAAATATAAAATATAAAATATAAAATATAAAATATAAAATATAAAATATAAAATATAAAATATAAAATATAAAATATAAAATATAAAATATAAAATATAAAATATAAAATATAAAATATAAAATATAAAATATAAAATATAAAATATAAAATATAAAATATAAAATATAAAATATAAAATATAAAATATAAAATATAAAATATAAAATATAAAATATAAAATATAAAATATAAAATATAAAATATAAAATATAAAATATAAAATATAAAATATAAAATATAAAATATAAAATATAAAATATAAAATATAAAATATAAAATATAAAATATAAAAATATAAAATATAAATATAAAATATAAAATATAAAATATAAAATATAAAATATAAAATATAAAATATAAAATATAAAATATAAAATATAAAATATAAAATATAAAATATAAAATATAAAATATAAAATATAAAATATAAAATATAAAATATAAAATATAAAATATAAAATATAAAATATAAAATATAAAAATATAAAATATAAAATATAAAATATAAAATATAAAATATAAAATATAAAATATAAAATATAAAATATAAAATATAAAATATAAAATATAAAATATAAAATATAAAATATAAAATATAAAATATAAAATATAAAATATAAAATATAAAATATAAAATATAAAATATAAAATATAAAATATAAAATATAAAATATAAAATATAAAATATAAAATATAAAATATAAAATATAAAATATAAAATATAAAATATAAAATATAAAATATAAAATATAAAATATAAAATATAAAATATAAAATATAAAATATAAAATATAAAATATAAAATATAAAATATAAAATATAAAATATAAAATATAAAATATAAAATATAAAATATAAAATATAAAATATAAAATATAAAATATAAAATATAAAAATATAAAATATAAAATATAAAATATAAAATATAAAATATAAAATATAAAATATAAAATATAAAATATAAAATATAAAATATAAAATATAAAATATAAAATATAAAATATAAAATATAAAATATAAAATATAAAATATAAAATATAAAATATAAAATATAAAATATAAAATATAAAATATAAAATATAAAATATAAAATATAAAATATAAAATATAAAATAAAATATAAATATAAAATATAAAATATAAAATATAAAATATAAAATATAAAATATAAAATATAAAATATAAAATATAAAATATAAAATATAAAATATAAAATATAAAATATAAAATATAAAATATAAAATATAAAATATAAAATATAAAATATAAAATATAAAATATAAAATATAAAATATAAAATATAAAATATAAAATATAAAATATAAAATATAAAATATAAAAATATAAAATATAAAATATAAAATATAAAATATAAAATATAAAATATAAAATATAAAATATAAAATATAAAATATAAAATATAAAATATAAAATATAAAATATAAAATATAAAATATAAAATATAAAATATAAAATATAAAATATAAAATATAAAATATAAAATATAAAATATAAAATATAAAATATAAAATATAAAATATAAAATATAAAATATAAAATATAAAATATAAAATATAAAATATAAAATATAAAATATAAAATATAAAATATAAAATATAAAATATAAAATATAAAATATAAAATATAAAATATAAAATATAAAATATAAAATATAAAATATAAAATATAAAATATAAAATATAAAATATAAAATATAAAATATAAAATATAAAATATAAAATATAAAATATAAAATATAAATATAAATATAAAATATAAAATATAAAATATAAAATATAAAATATAAAATATAAAATATAAAATATAAAATATAAAATATAAAATATAAAATATAAAATATAAAATATAAAATATAAAATATAAAATATAAAATATAAAATATAAAATATAAAATATAAAATATAAAATATAAAATATAAAATATAAAATATAAAAATATAAAATATAAAATATAAAATATAAAATATAAAATATAAAATATAAAATATAAAATATAAAATATAAAATATAAAATATAAAATATAAAATATAAAATATAAAATATAAAATATAAAATATAAAATATAAAATATAAAATATAAAATATAAAATATAAAATATAAAATATAAAATATAAAATATAAAATATAAAATATAAAATATAAAATATAAAATATAAAATATAAAATATAAAATATAAAATATAAAATATAAAATATAAAATATAAAATATAAAATATAAAATATAAAAATATAAAATATAAAATATAAAATATAAAATATAAAATATAAAATATAAAATATAAAATATAAAATATAAAATATAAAATATAAAATATAAAATATAAAATATAAAATATAAAATATAAAATATAAAATATAAAATATAAAATATAAAATATAAAATATAAAATATAAAATATAAAATATAAAATATAAAATATAAAATATAAAATATAAAATATAAAATATAAAATATAAAATATAAAATATAAAATATAAAATATAAAATATAAAATATAAAATATAAAATATAAAATATAAAATATAAAATATAAAATATAAAATATAAAATATAAAATATAAAATATAAAATATAAAATATAAAATATAAAATATAAAATATAAAATATAAAATATAAAATATAAAATATAAAATATAAAATATAAAATATAAAATATAAAATATAAAATATAAAATATAAAATATAAAATATAAAATATAAAATATAAAATATAAAATATAAAATATAAAATATAAAATATAAAATATAAAATATAAAATATAAAATATAAAATATAAAATATAAAATATAAAATATAAAATATAAAATATAAAATATAAAATATAAAATATAAAATATAAAATATAAAATATAAAATATAAAATATAAAATATAAAATATAAAATATAAAATATAAATATAAATATAAAATATAAAATATAAAATATAAAATATAAAATATAAAATATAAAATATAAAATATAAATATAAAATATAAAATATAAAATATAAAATATAAAATATAAAATATAAAATATAAAATATAAAATATAAAATATAAAATATAAAATATAAAATATAAAATATAAAATATAAAATATAAAATATAAAATATAAAATATAAAATATAAAATATAAAATATAAAATATAAAATATAAAATATAAAATATAAAATATAAAATATAAAATATAAAATATAAAATATAAAATATAAAATATAAAATATAAAATATAAAATATAAATATAAAATATAAAATATAAAATATAAAATATAAAATATAAAATATAAAATATAAAATATAAAATATAAAATATAAAATATAAAATATAAAATATAAAATATAAAATATAAAATATAAAATATAAAATATAAAATATAAAATATAAAATATAAAATATAAAATATAAAATATAAAATATAAAATATAAAATATAAAATATAAAATATAAAATATAAAATATAAAATATAAAATATAAAATATAAAATATAAAATATAAAATATAAAAATATAAATATAAAATATAAAATATAAAATATAAAATATAAAATATAAAATATAAAATATAAAAATATAAAATATAAAATATAAAATATAAAATATAAAATATAAAATATAAAATATAAAATATAAAATATAAAATATAAAATATAAAATATAAAATATAAAATATAAAATATAAAATATAAAATATAAAATATAAAATATAAAATATAAAATATAAAATATAAAATATAAAATATAAAATATAAAATATAAAATATAAAATATAAAATATAAAATATAAAATATAAAATATAAAATATAAAATATAAAATATAAAATATAAAATATAAAATATAAAATATAAAATATAAAATATAAAATATAAAATATAAAATATAAAATATAAAATATAAAATATAAAATATAAAATATAAAATATAAAATATAAAATATAAAATATAAAATATAAAATATAAAATATAAAATATAAAATATAAAATATAAAATATAAAATATAAAATATAAAATATAAAATATAAAATATAAAATATAAATATAAAATATAAAATATAAAATATAAAATATAAAATATAAAATATAAAATATAAAATATAAAATATAAAATATAAAATATAAAATATAAAATATAAAATATAAAATATAAAATATAAAATATAAAATATAAAATATAAAATATAAAATATAAAATATAAAATATAAAATATAAAATATAAAATATAAAATATAAAATATAAAATATAAAATATAAAATATAAAATATAAAATATAAAATATAAAATATAAAATATAAAATATAAAATATAAAATATAAAATATAAAATATAAAATATAAAATATAAAATATAAAATATAAAATATAAAATATAA
This sequence comes from Tetanocera ferruginea, assembly GCA_958299015.1. Classification (NCBI taxonomy): domain Eukaryota; kingdom Metazoa; phylum Arthropoda; class Insecta; order Diptera; family Sciomyzidae; genus Tetanocera; species Tetanocera ferruginea. The sequence continues at coordinate 82,536,746 of OY282640.1, read as the reverse complement.
AATATAAAATATAAAATATAAAATATAAAATATAAAATATAAAATATAAAATATAAAATATAAAATATAAAATATAAAATATAAAATATAAAATATAAAATATAAAATATAAAATATAAAATATAAAATATAAAATATAAAATATAAAATATAAAATATAAAATATAAAATATAAAATATAAAATATAAAATATAAAATATAAAATATAAAATATAAAATATAAAATATAAAATATAAAATATAAAATATAAAATATAAAATATAAAATATAAAATATAAAATATAAAATATAAAATATAAAATATAAAATATAAAATATAAAATATAAAATATAAAATATAAAATATAAAATATAAAATATAAAATATAAAATATAAAATATAAAATATAAAATATAAAATATAAAATATAAAATATAAAATATAAAATATAAAATATAAAATATAAAATATAAAATATAAAATATAAAATATAAAATATAAAATATAAAATATAAAATATAAAATATAAAATATAAAATATAAAATATAAAATATAAAATATAAAATATAAAATATAAAATATAAAATATAAAATATAAAATATAAAATATAAAATATAAAATATAAAATATAAAATATAAAATATAAAATATAAAATATAAAATATAAAATATAAAATATAAAATATAAAATATAAAATATAAAATATAAAATATAAAATATAAAATATAAAATATAAAATATAAAATATAAAATATAAAATATAAAATATAAAATATAAAATATAAAATATAAAATATAAAATATAAAATATAAAATATAAAATATAAAATATAAAATATAAAATATAAAATATAAAATATAAAATATAAAATATAAAATATAAAATATAAAATATAAAATATAAAATATAAAATATAAAATATAAAATATAAAATATAAAATATAAAATATAAAATATAAAATATAAAATATAAAATATAAAATATAAAATATAAAATATAAAATATAAAATATAAAATATAAAATATAAAATATAAAATATAAAATATAAAATATAAAATATAAAATATAAAATATAAAATATAAAATATAAAATATAAAATATAAAATATAAAATATAAAATATAAAATATAAAATATAAAATATAAAATATAAAATATAAAATATAAAATATAAAATATAAAATATAAAATATAAAATATAAAATAGAAAATAGAAAATAGAAAATAGAAAATAGAAAATAGAAAATAGAAAATAGAAAATAGAAAATAGAAAATAGAAAATAGAAAATAGAAAATAGAAAATAGAAAATAGAAAATAGAAAATAGAAAATAGAAAATAGAAAATAGAAAATAGAAAATAGAAAATAGAAAATAGAAAATAGAAAATAGAAAATAGAAAATAGAAAATAGAAAATAGAAAATAGAAAATAGAAAATAGAAAATAGAAAATAGAAAATAGAAAATAGAAAATAGAAAATAGAAAATAGAAAATAGAAAATAGAAAATAGAAAATAGAAAATAGAAAATAGAAAATAGAAAATAGAAAATAGAAAATAGAAAATAGAAAATAGAAAATAGAAAATAGAAAATAGAAAATAGAAAATAGAAAATAGAAAATAGAAAATAGAAAATAGAAAATAGAAAATAGAAAATAGAAAATAGAAAATAGAAAATAGAAAATAGAAAATAGAAAATAGAAAATAGAAAATAGAAAATAGAAAATAGAAAATAGAAAATAGAAAATAGAAAATAGAAAATAGAAAATAGAAAATAGAAAATAGAAAATAGAAAATAGAAAATAGAAAATAGAAAATAGAAAATAGAAAATAGAAAATAGAAAATAGAAAATAGAAAATAGAAAATAGAAAATAGAAAATAGAAAATAGAAAATAGAAAATAGAAAATAGAAAATAGAAAATAGAAAATAGAAAATAGAAAATAGAAAATAGAAAATAGAAAATAGAAAATAGAAAATAGAAAATAGAAAATAGAAAATAGAAAATAGAAAATAGAAAATAGAAAATAGAAAATAGAAAATAGAAAATAGAAAATAGAAAATAGAAAATATAAAATATAAAATATAAAATATAAAATATAAAATATAAAATATAAAATATAAAATATAAAATATAAAATATAAAATATAAAATATAAAATATAAAATATAAAATATAAATCGGATGAAAATTGCAAAATATGAAAAACCCATAATATGAAGAATAAAGGCAAATGTATCATAGACAAATACAAAAACAACGACATCTAATAAGAAGAACAACAACAACTACATTCAATAAGAGCAACAACAACTACATCTCATAAGAATAACAAGGAAGATTGTGCTTGACTAGAACAACAACAACTGCGCTCTCAGGCTGTCGAATGTGTTGAAGTGGCAAGGGGCATTGGGGTAGAAACAAACAAACTGGTTTATGCATAGACAATCGAGCTCATCGTTTTTGTTCTGCTTGTTGTTCATGCTCTTCTGCTTTGGCATTCAACTCGTTTGGCTTTCGACTCGTAGCTTTCAGCAAGTTCAACCTTTAGGCCCCTTGTCGACATCATGAAATTAACAGAAAAAAACAACAAGTGCTCTGCAGTATTCGTTTGTTGTCATTAAATGAATTGGATAACCTCTGCTTGACTAACAGTGTTCTGTTAAGCTCTGAACTCTGTATAATTTGAGGATTTCTAGTCGAGTGAGAGAATTTAAAATGTTTGACTAGATAAGTAGGATATTGATTTTTCATTATTTTTAGGAAGTAGACCATGCATCTGTATTGAATAAAATTAGGGAAGGAGCATTTCAGTAACTGATGTTGATAAACTGAGACATGATCACGTGGGCGTAGATGATAAAGGAAACGAACAATTCTGTTAAAAAGAAGCTCAATTCTTTTGAGGTTGTAAGCAAACGTTCCAGAAAAAACTTCGGTACAGTAGGTTAGGTTGGAGAGTAATAGGGCATGAACTAGCCTTAGTTTTACATAATGCGGCAGGTGAAGGTTGAGACTATAAAGCTTCATAAGAGTGTAATTGATCTTTGAGCTTAGACTAAGTGTAGACCAAGGCATTTCAGATTGTCCACAAAAGTTATAGAAATGTCATAAATTTTAATGTTAAAGTTTAGATATAAATTTGTTCTGGCAGCGAAGCGCATTGCTTTTGTTTTTTTAGGATTAATAGTTAAATAATTTTTATTCATCCAGTCACAAACATTGGATAAATTGAAATTGATGACAGCTTCAAATACATCTAGGAATTTCTTTTCACCATCAAATAAGAGCTGTATATCATCAGCAAAAATAAATGCACGCATTAGAATCAAGGCATTCGACTAGATCGTTGAGATAAAACATAAATAGAATTGGACCCAAGACTGAGCCCTGTGGAACGCCACTCAAGATAATTACCAAATCAGAATCTGAATTTTCGAGGGAAACTAATTGAGGTCTAGAGAACATAAATTTCATAAGAAGTTTTTTGATCATATTTGTGTGATCAATGCAATCGAAATCCTTGGATATGTCGAGTGATAGAAGAACAGATAATTTATGTTCATTAAGAGTGCTTCTAATGGAATCTGTAAGTCCTAAAAGCAAGGAAGTAGTACTATGTCCATTTCGAAAACCAGACTTGCAACTGTCTGGTTTTACCAGATTATGTCGGTTTGAATGGTCAATAATTTGTTCTTTAATGAGATTCTCCACTAGCTTGGATAAAACAGGCAAGATGCTGATGGGACGGAGGTTGTCAATCGAACTCGAACAAGAATGTGTTTTCGGATTTTCTTCTAATTAAGTCATCCATTTATTCATTTTTATTAAGTGTACAAGCGCAGTTTGACTATCTTGGTGAAATTTTAGAAAGGATTTGGGCTAAGAATGATGGGAGTCAATCAATAACAGCTATTTCTTTCAAAAGAAATATCGTATTATTGATTTTGATATAGTATATTAAGGAAGTTTGTTGTAGTAAAACATCCACTAAAGTAAAATGTACTCCTCTGTTTAAAGTAACATTTAATTTTCAAAAACAATCTTGTGGTTGAAACTTTCATTAAAGCTTTTTATTTTGAGGTTCAAACAGGGACCAAATTAAAATAAAAAAGTTTCAGTCAATATCTTTAGCCCTGTGTTTTTTCCCCTTCCAAAACTAGAATTAAGCTAATTTTACTGCTGTTGTACTATGTAGAAGTGTTAAACACTGTTGAGCAAGTAGAATAGTATTCATCGTTGCAAGAAACATTTTTCTGATGTTTATTAGTGAGGTGCATTGCATGCCAGTACGATTTTACCGTTACACCCTTCTACACAACTTAAAACCCCTCCCCTGAATTAAGCAAACTGTTTAAGGCAGTGATTTCTTGAAAGAAAGTATTGTTTTGGTGTTATAAAATTTTACTTTTAAGCGAATGTTGAATGGGTTGAAGTTTTAATTGAAATACATAGGCCTTAGGCTCCTTAAAAAAATAAAACTATTTATACCCTAAACCTGAAAGGTCAGGGTATATTAACTTTGTGCAAACGTTTGTAACGCATAGAACGAAGCGAGTCCGGTATAGAAAAGTATATATATTCTTGATCAGCGTCACCACGTGAGTCGAACTATCCATGTCCGTCCGTCCGTCCATCCGTCCGTCCGTCCGTCCGTCTGTCCGTCTGTGTGTTGTCCGTATACACAGGATAAGAAGAAGGAGTTGAGATAATTGGATGAAACTTGGTACACATGGTCACATGCACCCAAGGATCTGCACTATTGAATATTTTTGGAATCCGCCCACGGACACGCCTACCTTCCATACAACGCAAAAATTTAAAACTGCATAACTCAGCTCATAATAAGCCTACAACAACAAAATTTGGCATGTATGTGTTTTATATCAACACAAAGATGTTTTTGAAAAATGGACGTCATCCGGGTACGGACACGCCCACCTCCCATACAAACCAAAAGTTGGTAACGCAATAAATAAGCCTCTGTTTAACCTACAGAGCTAAAATTTGGCACATATGTTTTTTTGCAACAAAACAAAAATACTTTTGAAAAGTGGACATCATCCGCCCACGGACACGCCTACCTCCCATACAACGCGAAAATTGAAAACTGCATTACTCAGCTCATAATTAGCCTACAACAATAAAATTTGATATGTATGTGTTTTATACAAACACAAAAATGTCTTCGAAAAATGGTTGTCATCCGCTTACGGACACGCCCACCTCCCATACAACCCAAAAATTGAAAACGCAATAAATAAGCCTGTGTTTAACCTACAGAGCTAAAATTTAGCACGTATGTTTTTTATGACAAGACAAAGACGGTTTTGAAAAATGGACGTCATCCGCCTACGGACACGCCTATTTTTCATACAACCCAAAAAGTTTTAAACTCAATAAATAAGGTTATGTTTGTCATAGAGAAATTAAATTTGGTATGCATGTATTTTATACCAAAACTAAGGTGTGTTCAAAAATTGGAAGTAATCCGTCCATGAACACGCCCACCTCTCATAGGGAAAGCACAATTAAGGCATTAACTGTGAGCTACAGGAATAAAACTTGGTATGTGTAAATTTTTTATCAACATTTAAATGCATATAAAATATAGGCTTCATCCACCCTTGGAGACGCCCATTTACAATAATAATTTTTTGTTTTTGAAAAGTGGGTTTAGGGTATTTCATAGTCGGCCTAGACCGACTTTAGACTTTCTTTACTTGTTTTATAACTTGTTATTGTTTATTTTAGTCAAAGAGGGATCTTTTTCATATTAAGTTTTTCCACGTCATCCTTTTGAGCTGACATCTGTTACTTTTCCATTGCGTTACTAACGAATCAACTATGGATTTATAAATAGTATAACTTTTTTGTGATTATTTAAGGGGGGACATAACATTGGCCGTTTTTTGAAATTTTGTATTTTAGTAAATAGTATTTAGTAAAAAAAATTAGGGATTCATTTTTACAAGTCGCGTAAAATACATGCAGGTTCTTGTTCAAACAATATTTTCTTTACAAGAATGGATCTTTTTCAAATATTGACATGTAATAAACAGCACAAAGTGCCCTAATGGTAAAAAAATGGGGTTTCGATGGAAGCTCCGGCCATTCAATGTACAAACAAAAGTGCATTGGTGATGATGCAGACGATTCAAACGAAATAGTAGTATGGCAAAACCTTCGACGAAGTTCAACAAGATTTTGCCGGCCCATAAAAATAAATTATGTAAAAGAAACAATAGAAGCAATAATTAATTTGGCCTTTCTATAATACATTGCTGGATATGTTGTTTTGAATGCATTTGCATAAAGGGTATAGATTACCAATAAAAAAATGGTAAGCTCGTAACAAAGATAAACAAATCATGCAAGAAAACAGAGCTCGGATTCAAGATGATTTTAAGAGTGAAGGGCTTATCATTGATCAGTCGAAACCTGGTTTTGGCAGCTCTAATGATGGTAATTCCGCTAGGCGTTTCTTTGGCAATGCAGAATTATCATATAATATTACAGGCGTAGATATAACATTAATAGAGCGAATGTATGTCATTTTGGTGACAATATCAAGTGGATTCGATATAAATATAGAAAAATTCAGGGAGTTTACCCTGGAAACAGCAAAGCTCTATGTAGAATTATATCCGTGGTTCTATATGCCACCTACAGTGCATAAAATACTGATTCACGGTCCTGACGTTGTGTCTGCTGCACTGCTTCCAATTAGACAATTATCGGAAGAGGCTCAGGAAGCAAAAACTAAAGACTAAGAGATTTCGGGAAGCATATTCAAGAAAATGCTGAAGAGAAAAATGCAACATTAATGTCTTTAATAATAATGTCTTCGGACCCAGTAATTACACATAAAAGAAAGCTTCAAAAAAATAATTGAAGAGTTTTCCGAAAGGTGTTCTTAATTTACTAATTGCTCCTGAAATTTCATTTGAAAATAAAGACACAATTTATAATGAAGAATTCTCATCATCTGAATCAGACAGCTAGGTTTGTATTTGCCTACAAATAAATTTTTGTATGTTAATAATTTAAACTTAAAAATTTTCTTGACCTTTCCAGAACAGCTCTTATTATGGTGGTGTCGAAAATTTCAAATTTGGACGATATGAAATTTCACACTTATATAGCCTGTGTTCAAAACTTCAAAGTTTTATTCCAAAATCAATATTTATATATACATCTGTTTATAAAAATATTTATTTTTTTTTTAATTTATAATAAAAAATATAAATATTTATTAAAATTTAAACTTAGAATTTGTCAAAAATTCTCTGAGAACATTGGAAATATTCTCAATCGCAAACAACAAATAAAAAATAAAAAATCTACTTCAAAAAAATCAAAACAATAAACAAAAACAAACATATTTTAAGTTTTGAAAAAAAAATATTCCAATGAAACTGACAATTTGCATTATTTTATCAAAAAATTTTGAAATATTTTTATGTCCTACGTCAAAGTTGTAGAATTTTTACTACAGTGCCGCTCAAATATGTTTTTTAAGCTCAGTTTAAATTTTTAAACAGAGTTTTATTAAACTGCCGATAAAAATGAGATAAATTACGAAAATAATTTTATCTGAGTTTAAACTCTGTTTACGAAATCTGAGATTAAGGAATTTAAACTTCGGAGATCAGTTAACGGGCCTAAATTAATAATACCATTGCCAAAATTTGGCATGTATGTGTTTTATATCAACACAAAGATGTTTTTGAAAAATGGACGTCATCCGGGTACGGACACGCCCACCTCCCATACAAACCAAAAGTTGGTAACGCAATAAATAAGCCTCTGTTTAACCTACAGAGCTAAAATTTGGCACATATGTTTTTTTGCAACAAAACAAAAATACTTTTGAAAAGTGGACATCATCCGCCCACGGACACGCCTACCTCCCATACAACGCGAAAATTGAAAACTGCATTACTCAGCTCATAATTAGCCTACAACAATAAAATTTGATATGTATGTGTTTTATACAAACACAAAAATGTCTTCGAAAAATGGTTGTCATCCGCTTACGGACACGCCCACCTCCCATACAACCCAAAAATTGAAAACGCAATAAATAAGCCTGTGTTTAACCTACAGAGCTAAAATTTAGCACGTATGTTTTTTATGACAAGACAAAGACGGTTTTGAAAAATGGACGTCATCCGCCTACGGACACGCCTATTTTTCATACAACCCAAAAAGTTTTAAACTCAATAAATAAGGTTATGTTTGTCATAGAGAAATTAAATTTGGTATGCATGTATTTTATACCAAAACTAAGGTGTGTTCAAAAATTGGAAGTAATCCGTCCATGAACACGCCCACCTCTCATAGGGAAAGCACAATTAAGGCATTAACTGTGAGCTACAGGAATAAAACTTGGTATGTGTAAATTTTTTATCAACATTTAAATGCATATAAAATATAGGCTTCATCCACCCTTGGAGACGCCCATTTACAATAATAATTTTTTGTTTTTGAAAAGTGGGTTTAGGGTATTTCATAGTCGGCCTAGACCGACTTTAGACTTTCTTTACTTGTTTTATAACTTGTTATTGTTTATTTTAGTCAAAGAGGGATCTTTTTCATATTAAGTTTTTCCACGTCATCCTTTTGAGCTGACATCTGTTACTTTTCCATTGCGTTACTAACGAATCAACTATGGATTTATAAATAGTATAACTTTTTTGTGATTATTTAAGGGGGGACATAACATTGGCCGTTTTTTGAAATTTTGTATTTTAGTAAATAGTATTTAGTAAAAAAAATTAGGGATTCATTTTTACAAGTCGCGTAAAATACATGCAGGTTCTTGTTCAAACAATATTTTCTTTACAAGAATGGATCTTTTTCAAATATTGACATGTAATAAACAGCACAAAGTGCCCTAATGGTAAAAAAATGGGGTTTCGATGGAAGCTCCGGCCATTCAATGTACAAACAAAAGTGCATTGGTGATGATGCAGACGATTCAAACGAAATAGTAGTATGGCAAAACCTTCGACGAAGTTCAACAAGATTTTGCCGGCCCATAAAAATAAATTATGTAAAAGAAACAATAGAAGCAATAATTAATTTGGCCTTTCTATAATACATTGCTGGATATGTTGTTTTGAATGCATTTGCATAAAGGGTATAGATTACCAATAAAAAAATGGTAAGCTCGTAACAAAGATAAACAAATCATGCAAGAAAACAGAGCTCGGATTCAAGATGATTTTAAGAGTGAAGGGCTTATCATTGATCAGTCGAAACCTGGTTTTGGCAGCTCTAATGATGGTAATTCCGCTAGGCGTTTCTTTGGCAATGCAGAATTATCATATAATATTACAGGCGTAGATATAACATTAATAGAGCGAATGTATGTCATTTTGGTGACAATATCAAGTGGATTCGATATAAATATAGAAAAATTCAGGGAGTTTACCCTGGAAACAGCAAAGCTCTATGTAGAATTATATCCGTGGTTCTATATGCCACCTACAGTGCATAAAATACTGATTCACGGTCCTGACGTTGTGTCTGCTGCACTGCTTCCAATTAGACAATTATCGGAAGAGGCTCAGGAAGCAAAAACTAAAGACTAAGAGATTTCGGGAAGCATATTCAAGAAAATGCTGAAGAGAAAAATGCAACATTAATGTCTTTAATAATAATGTCTTCGGACCCAGTAATTACACATAAAAGAAAGCTTCAAAAAAATAATTGAAGAGTTTTCCGAAAGGTGTTCTTAATTTACTAATTGCTCCTGAAATTTCATTTGAAAATAAAGACACAATTTATAATGAAGAATTCTCATCATCTGAATCAGACAGCTAGGTTTGTATTTGCCTACAAATAAATTTTTGTATGTTAATAATTTAAACTTAAAAATTTTCTTGACCTTTCCAGAACAGCTCTTATTATGGTGGTGTCGAAAATTTCAAATTTGGACGATATGAAATTTCACACTTATATAGCCTGTGTTCAAAACTTCAAAGTTTTATTCCAAAATCAATATTTATATATACATCTGTTTATAAAAATATTTATTTTTTTTTTAATTTATAATAAAAAATATAAATATTTATTAAAATTTAAACTTAGAATTTGTCAAAAATTCTCTGAGAACATTGGAAATATTCTCAATCGCAAACAACAAATAAAAAATAAAAAATCTACTTCAAAAAAATCAAAACAATAAACAAAAACAAACATATTTTAAGTTTTGAAAAAAAAATATTCCAATGAAACTGACAATTTGCATTATTTTATCAAAAAATTTTGAAATATTTTTATGTCCTACGTCAAAGTTGTAGAATTTTTACTACAGTGCCGCTCAAATATGTTTTTTAAGCTCAGTTTAAATTTTTAAACAGAGTTTTATTAAACTGCCGATAAAAATGAGATAAATTACGAAAATAATTTTATCTGAGTTTAAACTCTGTTTACGAAATCTGAGATTAAGGAATTTAAACTTCGGAGATCAGTTAACGGGCCTAAATTAATAATACCATTGCAGCATGTTATATTTTTGAAAATACGCACCGCCACATTGGGTCCGCCATTTTGAATTTTATACTTTTAAAATTTGGCTTAAATCCAATGAAGGGTTTATTTAATAGGAGTTTTTCGCGATTTGGACACACTGTGCGTCGTTCAAAACACAAAATCATTACACAGAAAATGGCAGATTGAAGGTAACCTTTTTTTTTTGTTCACAAACTTTGAACGCGTTTATCTCGAAACCATGTTTTTCGTACTGGTTGCGGCACTAGCGGGCTCATTTTTTGACGAAATTTGATTCGCTATCGTATGACGAGCTATTTTTTTCGATTTTTTATGAATTTTTAAAGTCAATATTTTTTTTTTCGAAAAAACACACTTTCAAATTTGGAACATCACTAAAAATTGAAAAAAAAAATTTAAAAAAAGCTCTTGTCATACGATAACCAATTTTGTTAAGATTTAAAAAAGTAATTTTTTTTCCAGATCGGACAATTTTTGCGACTCCCAGCGCTGCAACCACGAAGTCCCGTTTTTTTCTCTGCCGCCAGTTTGGAGCTCTATAAAACCATGTTGGACATTTTGGAAAAATGTTTGTTTTTGAATGAGTTATGAATTTTTAAAAAAAGTTGTTTTCTCTGCCGCGAATGTTATGTCCCACCTTAATACAATTTTAATGGTTTTTATTTATAATGGTTTTACTTTTCTTTTAAGTTTTTTAATTTTTAATATTCTGATAAGAAACCACAAAAATTTAAGACAACCAGGAACAAGCAACGAAAAAAACAGGTTGATCTATTATTAATATATCGCAGATGATAACTGTTGAAATGCAGCCCTGGAGCAATTCACATATTCTGTTCTTTCATATATATGTGTAGTGTTCTCATACACATTACATATACATACACACTACATACAGATAACACAAACACATACATACAATATAAAATACTTTAATTTAAAAATTTGAATTTAAAAAAATATATTTTTGTTGATGTCAATTTTTAATTATCAAAAAATATTATTATAAAATTGTAGTCGACAAACAATAGTCGCATAAAAAAAAATAAATGTTTCAATAAAATAAACTTTATATGAAATAAAAAAATATTTTTTTTATTTGTGGACACACACCACAACTGGCGATCCTGCATTCGATCCTGCATTCGATCCTGCATTCGATCCTGCATACGATCCTACAAAATATAAAACATCAACCACAAAATCAGCAACAATTCACCACCCTCGATGGTCAGGTTGTCAGTCAAATTGTGCAACAAACTCAGCCTCAAATGCCACAACGCAAAACTGTACAAATGTTCCAGCAGCAAACACAACAACAACAACCCAGCATTGTTCCTTCTAGTCAAGCTGCAACAGCCAAGCAAACACCAACGCCCACGCAGATCTTTCAGCCCCACCAATGTCACCACTATGCCGTAGCACAATTGCAGAGCCTTCAACAACCAGCAACAACAAACAGATAACACGCTACTACAGCAGCGACAACATTAAACAATTGCATTGAATCGACGACACCACAACGCATCATACGCGGCAACGACAACAAGAAGGCAGAGTGCTACAAGAGGCTGCAAATAACAACAAATAACAACAACTATAAAGAACAACAAAAGCAGCAACACCAACAGCTATAACAACAACAACAAAAAACAATAACAGCAACCGCAGCGCTAAAACAAAAGCGACACGACGCCAACAACCACGTCAACCAGCGACACCAACAGCGACAACGTCGCCAACAGCAGCAGCAACGCCCACAGCGGCAGCAACACCAACAGCGGCAACGATGTCAACAGCGGAAGCGACGCCAACAGTGGCAGCAACGTTAACAGCGGCAGCGATGTCAACAGCGGAAGCGACGCTAACAGCGACAGCGACAGCGACGCCAACAGCTGCAGCGACGCCAACATCAGCAGCGACACCAACAACGGCAGCGACAGCGACGTCAACAGTGGCAGCGACGCCAACAGTGGCAGCGACGTCAACAGCGGCAGCGACGTCAACAGCGGCAGCGACGTCAACAATAAGCAGACGTCACTTAAATAATACGTAAATATAATAACACTACACACTTAGCTTCATACACGGTTGGCAAACGATCGGGTCGGAGGAAACCGATCGTTTTACTCCGTAGGCACTACACCATACCTAGGGACACATTTCAGGGACACATTTCAGATACACACAACTAGATTATACGAAATGATTACCATCGCCTCTTAAAATAAAAACTATCATGGACAGACACAACCTAAAATACATTCGCATGCATGCATTTGCAACAATCAAAGATAGTTTTGCTACGCAAATACTAATTAAATAGTAAAGCAAAACTATCAATTGCTGTTTATGCATCCAATACAGAAGAAGAAGGAGCAGTAACACAAGAACACACATGGTATACTTGGACCATTAGCATTCTTTTCAAAACACTGACTCCCGCAGAAACAATATACAGTACATTCTATCGAGAATTACTTGCTATCCTTTTAACGATTGAGCATTTTAGACACCACTTAGAGGCCAACATTTAACATGGACAGATTCAAACCAATTTCCATAAGCACAGACATTGCCAAGACATCTTCCTCGCCACACAAACCACAAAAAGTTCATTTTAATTTACTAGCGAACACAATTAAACACTATGGGGGGGAATAATGTAGTGTTCTCATACACATTACATATACATACACACTACATACAGATAACACAAACACATACATACAATTCCAAATACACTTTACACTTTTTACTTGTTTACAATTTAATGTTTTATTTATAAGTAATCAAAAATTTTGTATTCAAGTTTTTCAATTTTTATTTTCAGTTTTGAAAATATCTTTATAATAAAAAGTTATAAAAAATATATTTATATAAAAAAAAAAATATTTTTTTTATTTGTGGACACACACCACATATGTTTTTCGCTTTCTATGATAGTGGAAAGTTTCCTTTTTGTATTTTGCTTTATACTCATTTTTAGTTTTTATGTACACTCTTATTTTATACTTTAACGAGTCAACATCGTATAATAAAGATTTTAATAAACTGTGTGTTTAAGAGTTTTATTCAGAAAGAATAAATTCCAGCAATAACCCATAATTGGAAAAAGTACCGAAATAATGCAAATAATCCTTAAAGAACCGTGAAACACGTTAAGTTGCTTAGGTTTTGTATAGCGTTTTTTAGGATTTATTTTGGTTTTGGTGTTTTAGCTACAGTAAATAATGCAAACCTGTTTATAATTTTTTATATTTGATAATATTTAAAAATAAACTTAATTCTTTATCAATTTAGGGACAGTAAAGTTAATTAATGACATCTTTCAAATGTGAAGACAGAGGTGCTTAGCTATTGATCAATACTGTAAATACCATTGCAATTTTATTTGCTTATACAAAAATTAAATTATCTCATTTTAACAATTAACCACCCAGTAGAATAAGTAAGGAGTAAAAAGCAGTTGTAGACAGTGTCGGATTAACACATTGCGGGGCCTGGGGCTAAAATCGACACGGGGCCTACTTAAGGACAAAGCATTTAGCTCGGATCTTTTAATAATAAAAACATTTAGGGTGCTTACAGTTCTGTATTATCTGCTCTGTTAACTTTGCCGTCTATTAACTTTAGAACATTTTAGCACGTGTTAACTTTGATTATTTTTGTTTTACGTACAAACTTGAGATACCACTTGTTGCTAAAGTTATCTTACTTCTACTCATGTCTTTCTTTTGTGTTAATGTGGTATAACTAATCAGCTGATATAATTTTGTTGCAAAAAATGGAAGAAGAATGGATTGCGATGAAGTAAGTACCTACATTTTTCCATAATTCTTCGTTTCCGTTCATTCGAGGCATGTTTTTGAACAAATTTCAAATTTTTGAAAACTATTTTTGCAATTTAGCTCCAAAATACAAAAAGAGGTGCTCACAGTTTGATTGAAATATCTTTCTAAAGTTGCCAGGTGTTAACTTAAGAAGCAAACTGTGAATTCCCTAATTAATTTTTACGCATTTTTACATATGTCTTAAAGTGAAAAAAATAACTCTTGAATTTTTATTTAAACATTTTTTCTCGATTTAACTGTGGCAATACTCCCTATCAATTTGTCAAAATTAATCATTTACAACAAATCATTTTCAATACAAAGTTGCGTTATTGGCGACAAACATTCATGTCGGTTTGATCGGTGTACATTTTTTATTATTTTTAATACTAACTAGTAAGGTATATCTTCGACTTGGTCGATGTTAAAATACCCCCACGGCTGATTCGTAAGTGTAAAACAATCTTAAAGATGTGCCTTTTTATAAAGTTTTCAATCTGGGGTTGTATGGGAGGTGGGCGTGTTCTTGAATGGATGACGCCCATTTTTCTAACACGTCTTATTTTTGATATAAAATGAATTAATACCTAATTTTATTTTTGTAGCTTTGACAGAAGCCTCTTTATATAGATTTCAATTTTAGGTTTGTATGGGAGGAGTGCGTGTTAGTGGGTGGATGACGCCCATTTTTCTAAGACACTTTAGTTTTGACATAAAATGAATAAATATCAAATTTTACTTTTGTAGCTTTGATAAAACCTTATTTATATAGTTTTCAATTTTGGGGTTATATGGGAGGTGGGCGTGTTCGTTGGTGGATGATACCCATTTTTCTAACACACCTTAGTTTTAATATAAAATGAATAAAAACCTAATTTTGTGTATTAAGCTTCCACAGAAGTCTTTTTATATAGTTTTAAATTTTGGGGTTGTATGGGAGGTGGGCGTGTCAGTGGGTGGATAACGCCCATTTTTCTTACACACCTCAGTTTTGACATAGAATACACAAATACCGAAATTCAGTATTGTAGCTTAAGGGGGTCTTCTCATTGAGCAACTTTTTTTTCGACTTTTTTTTTTGCATTTATTTATAGCTTGGGTAGTTGTGAATATGCCCCTAAAAGGATTTTTAGAATTTCGAAATACTTCAAAAGATACAGCCTTTTTTGTGATGCAAGGTCTTCGTCAAAATGAGCTATTTTTAACTTTAAACGCGTTTATCTCGAAACCACGTTTTTCGAACTGGCGGCCATGATATCTCCAGTTCAACTGAACCGATTTTCATGAAACGATTTCAAGTGGAATCGACGCAGAAAAAATCACAAAATTAAGCTTGAGGTTCACCCGAGAATTACATCTATACTGATTATAACCTCGTTTTTTTTCATTTCAGACGCTCCGGAGACCCGGAATCGTGGCCGCCGTGACGACACCTTTTTTTTCACCACCAAATTTGAAGTCTCATTACTTTTTGAACAGCCCACGTATCGAGGCAAAAAAAATTTTTTTATTTACTTTGAAACTTTTGTAATACAATAAATAAAAAAAGTTTTCAATTATTCTTTGCGTTTTCAAATAAGAATTTTTTTAAAAAGGGTCCAAAAAACGGGTTTTGAATGAGAAGACCGCCTTAAATATTAGCCTCTTTATAGAGTTTTCATTATTGAGGTTGTGTGGGAGGTGGGCGTGGTTTTCATCCGATCTAGCCCATTCTCGAACTTGATCTTCGCTTTTTAAAAAAAAACTTAAATATGAAGTTTCATGGCTAAATCAACTCGGGTGGTGATGCTGATCAAGAATATAAATACTTTTCTATACCTACCACGCTTCCTTCTGGGCGTTACACACTTCGTGTCAAAATTAATATACCCCTTACGCAGTACGCGTGGGGGTATAAAATTACCTTTCAGCTTCAGCTGTTTTTTCTGGTTATTCTTCTCTCATAGTCTTGGCAAACAAATCGACTCAGGTTCATAGCACTATTCTTAAACCCTGAAAATTCACTTCGCAAATGTGTTACGAATTTGATAAGAGAAGACAACATATCGTTAGCAGGTTTCAAATCAATATCTACTTTTTGAAAATATTGGCTGGTTGTATTGAAGCGTTTCAAAATTCAGTTCCAGAAAACTATCATGAATGCGTTTTGAAGTTTTATTAATTTATTCAATAGTGCAGAAGCTTCATGCCGCAATTCGGATTTTTGGTTTTGATCTTCACATTAAATTTCCTAAGATCTATGTAAGATGGATATTGTAAGAACATGATTAGCCACATTGCTTCAAAAGTTCATATTTTATGTTCATTACGTTTCTTGACGCATTATCAACATCACCTTAAAATATTGCCACCATTACCAGATCAATTCTGGCTCTATACCTAAAAGAAATTTTAAGCACAACCACGATTTCTTGCAAATATACATTGTTTTAAAACTTTAAGGTCGATTACTTCGAAACATTTTTTATATTGCGTGCCATGTTTTTACAATAAGCACTTCATATACAAGCGCCTTCGGGGCCTCTGCCTGCTCGGGGCCGGGGGCTACAGTCCCCCTAGCCCCCACCTAAATCCGCGCCTGGTTGTAGAAGTACTTCTTAGGCAGGTGGAGGGCCTTATAAACTCGATTCTTTTTTTAGTTATTTTTTATATGAAACGAGCCAAAATGAAAGGCAATGCACTTTCGCTTCTACACAGAAAACTTATAGAAGTTGTGATAAGCAAGAGCTTCTGGAATGACCCTATAAGAAACAACACTCAGAAGGCATTTCGCTTCTACAAACGCTCCCATAAGAAGTATTATAGAAGGCCTTTTAGCGAACAACACTCAGAAGTAATCTGTAATCTGCCTTGTAAGTAAATTAAATAAATAAATAAATAAAAGTGGTTTTATAGTAAGCATTTCTATAACAACTATTTTTTTAGTCCTTACGTAAGTAGCTGTAAGTAATTAATTTAATAACACCTGGTTTTACCAAAATGAAAATAAAAAAACGCTGCTTTAATTGGTTTACAATATGGAAATGGAATCAAGTGAGTAGTTCTTCTAAACACCAAATAGCAAGTCACCCAGCAGTTATTTCTGAGCCTGTTAAAACTGGCTCCTCCAGAATAGACCGTGCGTCAGTGTAATGAATAAAAAATGAATAATGAATAAAAAATTAATAATGAATAAAAAATTAATAATGAATAAAAAAGAAAAATAAATAAAAAATGAATGCATGAATGCAAAATAAATAACGATTCTTTGTGAATTGCATTCTTTGTGAATAGCAAAGTTATTCTTTGATTAACAAAATGAATGCATTATTCAGAATAACCATAAATGAACAATCACTTTTTAAAAATTGATTGTAAATACAAAATTTTATTCATGGATCAATTTTGCATTCATCGAATACATTTCGTTATTCACTGATTCAAGATTTTGTAGAAGCAATCAAATTGAATGCATTCTTTTACAGCTCTGCTAGTCGCTTTGATCTTTACGAACCTTTACGAACTACATTTGAATAATTGCAAAGCCTTATTTGATTCACTTTAACCGAACAGCATATAGTTCTTACGGGGGATTTTAATTTTGGGAACATTACTTGGAACTTGGATTGTGATGATAAGTACGGACAGCATTCAACTAGTGATATTGAGTAATTGGTCATACATTTTCTTGGTCAATATGATTTAATACAGGTTAATGACATACTCAATAATAATAATCGAATACTTGATCTTATTTTTCTTGACAAAGATTTAGCTTTTAGGGTTGACGTACCAGGTTATCCTATTTTTACAAAATCAATCCACCACACTCCCATATTGCTTGAGTTACCTATTGTTCTTCTTCAAAAACTGAACCTTTCTGAAAAAAAAGTATTTGATTATAATAAAGCAAATTCCCTTGCTATGAAAAATTTTCTAGGTTCTTTCAATTGGGATTCATCATTACTCTCAGGGCTTGATCTTAATAGTGGGGAGATTATATAACGTCCACCGACATAAGATCCATGGACATTATGTCTGTTTGAAACATAACATGTCTCTTTCGAAACGGACAGAAGGTCCATGGACATTTTTATTTCAATCGAATGCGTTTAATGCCATTTAAACCATTCTTTTGCTTGTTTTTTATGAAAATATGGTTTGCCCTTGTACGGAATGTTGTTTTTACCATTTTTTTCTTCAAAATCCACCATTTGGACCTTACAAGGTTATAATGACCATGAACCCTCTGTTCATATAAACCGTGTTGCCAATGCGAAAAAGACATAATGTCTAAAGACAAAAGAGACATAAAGTCCACGGACATTATGACCGTTTAGAGTGGACAAAATTACCATGGAGCTTATGTCCGTGGACGTTTTGTTATCCCACCCTTAATTGTATGTATAATAAGTTTTTGCCAGTTAAGAAGCAATTGTCAAATTTGTACCTACTAAACTTCTTAAAAATAGCAACAATCCCCCTTTGTTCAATAGGAGACTTTGCAATCTCAAAAATAAAAAGAACAAAGCGTACAAGCGATTTAGACAATCGAATGGCGACATACAACTTAAATATAAATACTTGCTTTGCCAACTTCATGTTGATACCCTAAATAAATTTCTCTATCAATATATATAAGGACTGTCCCAGAAATAACTGTCGTTTTGTTTTTTTTTTTTGTAAAAAACCAATGATATTTTTTTTTAAATTCTTTCAGTTTATTAATAAGTGAACATTACAAAATAAATGAAAATTTTATTTACCCTGAAAAAAATATACTTAAAAAAAATTATGCACTTTTTGATTAAGGTCCTCCATTAGGCTTTTTATCGACCTTTCGTTGACCTTAGTGTATGCATGCCCGACGCCTTTTACGTCGAAATATTTCGTTGTTTTTCGCAGTTTGTTTGGTCTTCTTAAGATTTCTTTTCATTAAAGCCAAATATCTTTCGATTGGACGAAGTTCGGGCAATTCGGAGGATTGGCTTCTCTTGGTAACATAGTGACATTATCGGCTTGGTACCAATCCATCGTTCTCTGGGCGTAGTGACATGTTGCTAGGTTAGACCAAAATAGTACTGAACCTTGGTGCTGACATATAAAAGGCAGCAAACGCCGGTCCAGACACTCTTACTTACTTAGGTGGCCATGACAACCCGTTGACGGGTTACGGCCGACTTCATCAGCTCTCGCCAGGCGTCTCTGCTTCGCGCGCGCCGTCTCCAATCTCTTTCACCAAGCGCGGTAAGGGCTTCCTAGGCCTGGTCAATCCATCGGAGGCATGGCCTTCCCCTTCGTCTTCGACCCTCGGCTTTCGCCTCAAACACCTTTTTCGCTGGAGCTTCTTCATCCATACGAAAGACATGACCCAGTCAACGTAGTCGCTGAATTATTATACGCTGGACTATGTCAGTGTCGTCGTAGAGCTCGTACAGTTCGTGGTTCATTCGAATGCGATAGTCGTCGCCAGCTCGAACACTACTTTGTTTTGCCCTCGTTCACCGTCAAACCCACTTTGGCTGATTCCTTTTCGATAGCGGCAAAAGCAGCGGTTACGTCTCTCTTGGTTCTGCCGATAATATCGACATCATCAGCATAGGCAAGGAGCTGGACACCTTTGTAGAAAATGGTACCATTTCGATGTACACCTGCCTTTCGTAGGATCCCCTCCATGATGAAATTGAAGAGATCGCATGATAGCGGGTCGCCTTGTCTGAAACCTCGTTCGGTATTAAAGGTTTCGGAGAGGTCATTTCCTACCTTGACGGAGCTTCATGTATTGCTCAACGTCATCTTGCAGAGCCTTATCAACTTTGCAGGTATACCGAACTCAGACATTGTTGCGTACAGGCAATCCCGAATCGGGCTATCGAACGCAGCTTTGTAATCAACAAAGAGATGATGGGTGTCGATTTGGTTTTCGTGGGTTTTCTCCAGGATTTGGCGTAGTGTAAAAATCTGGTCTATGGTTGACTTGCCAGGACGAAAGTCACACTGATAAGGTCCAATCAGTGTTTTGGTATGCGGCTTCAATCTTTCACACAATACGCTCGAAAGAACCTTATATGCAATAGAAATAAGACTGATACCTCGGTAGTTGGCGCAGATTGTCGGGTCTCCTTTCTTAAGTATAGGACAAAGCACACTGAGATTACAATCGTCGGGCATGCTTTCCGCTAGCCATATTTTGCTGATGAGTTGATGCATGCACCTTATCAATTCACCGCCGCCGGTTTTAAACAATTCAGCAGCCAGGCCGTCAGCACCTGCGGCTTTGTTGTTTTTGAGTCGCTGGATAGCAACTTTAACCTCGTCATGGCTAGGTGGTAGAATTTTCACTCCATCATCGTCGATTGGTGGTGTCAGACTGCATTTTCCAAGGGCGGAATTGTTGGTATCGTCGCCTGCAAGCAGATTGGAAAAATGCTGTCTCCATAATTTCAATGCGCACTGCGTATCTTAAGATCACCATTCTCATCTCTAAAAGTGGATGCTCCGGGCTTGAAACCTTGGGTTAGACGCTTAACCTGTTGGTAGAATTTTCGAGCATCGTTCTTGCCCTGGAACACCTCAATTTTTTCTCGCTCACGCTTTTCCTGCTCTCTTTTACGTCTGAAAAGGCATCTCTCTTCCTTCCTCCTATCGCGATAGTTTTCGTGCATGGCTCGCGTTGCAGCTGACTGCAGCGTTTTTTTATATGCGGCGTATTTTGCTGCTGTCGCGTCGCGACACTCCTGGTCATACCATTGGTTGCGAGGTTGCGGGCGCCGAAAACCAATGACTTCTTCAGCAGCAGTGCGCATGGAGTGGGATATATGCGCCCAAAGTCCGCCAGCGTCGTCGAGGCAAGAGTAAGGTTGGTTGAGCTTAGCCGAGAGTTGAGCGGAGTAGGCCTCGGCGGTCCGTTGTGATAGCAGCTTATCGACATTAAGTTTTCGTTGCACACCTGTGCGTACATTCTTCGCATTGCACAATCGCATGCGGATCTTGGCTGCAACAAGATAATGGTCGGAGTCAATATTGACCCCCCGAAATGTGCGCACATCCAGTACACTTGAAACGTGCCTTCCGTCGATCACAACATAATCAATTTGGTTTTGCGTTTTTTGATCCGGGGCCAGGCAGGTTGCCTTTTGGATATCGAGGTGTTGGAATCTGGTGCTACTAACTACCATTTTTCGCGCCGCGGCGAAGTCGATCAGTCTAAGACCGTTATTCGAAGAGGTCTCGTGGAGACTGAACTGACCGACAGTGGAGCCAAAGATGCCTTCTTTTCCGACCTTCGCGTTAAAATCGCCGAGAACTATTTTTACGTCGTGGGCCGGGCAGCGATCATACACGTGCTCTAGGCTCGCGTAGAAGGTGTCCTTGACAGCATCGTCCTTTTCCTCCGTCGGGGCATGTACGCAAATTAGGCTGGTGTAGAAGAATTTCGCCTTGACGCGGATTGTCGCCAGCCTTTCGTTCACAGGTGTGAACCGGGAAACAAGTTGGCGTAGTTTCCGACTTACGACGAATCCGCATCCAAATTCGCGCTTCTCTGCATGGCAGCTGTAGTAGATATCGCAGTCTGCTCTCTTAGAGCAGCCTTGTCCTTTCCATCGCATCTCCTGGATGGCGGTGATGTCAGCCTTTATTTTTTCGAGGTCTTCTGCCAGTTGGACAGTGGCACCTTCTCTATAAAGGGTCCGAACATTCCAGGTGCATATCCGTAAATCATTATCCATTTTTCGTTTGCGGTGGTCGTCAACGGTTCATATCCGAGGCTGATTTTGTTTTCATTGGGAAGTTATAATGTGGTTGGGACCCAAACCCTACGCACATTCCATTTTTAAGGTCTTGTAGGGACCCCTCAAGTTTATAGTCTAGAGGAGACATCGCCGCTCAAATTACCCGCCAAAGTTTATCGGGCGATAGTTTTTGACGTTTCCAGGAGACATCACGCGGAGGTTTTGAGTCGACTTGAGACGATTGGATGATTGGATCGACATGGATAATGCTGGCCTCGCCAAGTTGAGGCAGTCAGACACGTTGCCATGTGAAGATCGCCCCCTTTTGTCTCCCAGACACTCTCTGATGTAAATTTCGGTGTTGATTGTGCGACCTGTTACAAATTCCTTACTTCGAAGGCCACATTTGCAAATGTCCTGCCACACCATGTATTTCTTTGGAAATTTGGTATGTTTTTCGGTGGTAAATTTAGAGGATGCTCCACCCCTTCTAACCGCAGTATAATATCCGTGTCCAGGTAACTGCTTGAAATCCGCTTTGCAGTACGTTTCATCGTCCATAATCACGCAATCAACTTTGGACAGGTAATCGCCTTACAGTTTCGAGCCCTCCTCTTGGCATAGGCGTCCTTTTCTTCGGACCTATCAGGTACTTTTTGTACTTTATAGCTCCTTAGGTTGTACAATTTTTTTAATCCGTTGAACACTTGATTTCGATGTTCCCACTTTTGCTGCCATATCACGAACCGAAGTGCCTGGATTCTGAGTAAACAGCCGCTTAACGTTCTGGGCCATCGCTTGGTTCGCTGGACCATTTTTTCTCCCTGAGCCTGGCGTTTTTGATAAAGGGGTAAGCTGTTTGTATCTTTTTATGGTCCTTCCGACAGTTTTTACGCACACGCCAACGTCCTAAGCGATCTCTTGTACGTGGTGTTTGGATTTTCCAGGTATTTGCAAATAATTGCTTTCCGCTTTTCTTCTTGTTGAGACGACATATTTTCAGTAGCTCTTTTATTTTGCTAATGAGTATTTTTTTTTAATCTGCAATACTTATACATTATTTAGGTACCAAATATGTTGCTATAAAGTTAACACTTTTTTATAAATAACCTAAAAACAAAAGGACAGTTATTTCTGGAACAGTCTTTACCTTCAGTTGAAGATAATATAAAAATCAATAGCAAATTTTTCTGGACTTTTATTAACACTAAAAGAAAATCGAATGGTCTTCCCACCAGTATGCAATATCTAGACAACTCCTCTCACGATCCAAGAGCAATTTGTAACTTTTTTGCAGACTTCTTTAAATCAGTTTACTCAGATAAAAATTTTAACATTGCCAGTTCCCTAATTCCTGACGTTATTTGCGATTTGGAGAGTAATAGCATTAGAATCTATGATGTCGAGCTAGCCCTTATTAATATCGAAGGTAAACCTACCGAAGGTCCGGATGAGATTGCGAAAATATTGTTAAATATTTTCCGAAGTTAAAATAAAAATAAAATACCCCCACGGCCGATTCTTAAAGGTAAAAGAATCTTAAATTGGGAGCTTTTTTTATGAGATTTTGAGAGATTTTATTATTTTTATGTGTCTAAAATACATACATATCAAATTGGTTTCCTACAGCTTAAATATAAGTCATTTTATAACGTTTTCAATTTTGAGGTTGTATGGGATGTGGGCGTGTTATTGGGTGAATAACACCCATTTTTCTAACACACCTCAATTTTGATATAGAATACTTAAATACCGAGTTTCCGTCTTGTAACTTTAATATTAGCCTCTTTAAAGATTTTTCAATTTTGGGGTTGTATGGGAAGTGGGCGTGTTTGTGGGTGGATGTTGCTCATTTTTCTTACACACCTTATTTTTGACATAGAATATATAAATACCGAATTTCAGTATTGTAGCTGTAATATTAGCCTCTTTACAGAGTTTTCAATTTTGGGGTTGTATGGGAGGTAGCCGTGGTTTTCATCTGATTTTACCCATTCTCGAACTTGATCTTAGTTTTTTTAAAAAAAGCTTAAATATCAAATTTCAGCACGATAGCTTCAAAATTGCGGCTGCAATCGTGTCCACAGACAGACGGACAGACGAACATGGCTAAATCAACTCAGGTGGTGATGCTGATCAAGAATATATACACTTTTCTATACCTACCACGTCTCCTTTTGGGTGTTACACACGTCGTGACAAAATTAATATACCCCTTACGCAGTGCTCGTGGGGGTATAAAAATTGTGCAAAGTTGCTATCGTATCCGTTATACTCTATCTTTAGCAAATCCCTGTCTTGTAGTGTTTTTCTTGATACTTGGAAATTATCCCATAGTGTCCCCATTCATAAATCTGGCCCCAAACAAGATGTTCGTAATTACAGACCCATTTGTAAAATTTCATCTTTTCCCAAACTTTTTGAAAAAATTGTATATGATAAAATCTTTCCCTGTGTTTTTAATGCTCTATCTGACTATCAACATGGTTTCCGGACTGGCAGATCCACCACTACTAATCTATTATTGTTCTGCAATTATATCGTCAAACCACTTTGCCAACCACTTGCAAACGGATGTGATATACACTGACTTTGATAAAGCTTTCGATAAAATTCATCATGCATCTTTAGTTTATAAGCTGGGTGTTAAGGTTTCCGTGGCAAGTGTTTAAAATGGATTTAATCTTACTTATCGAATGGAATACATTTTGTAAAGGTAAATGAACTGTTGTCCTGTCCTATTGTAGTATCATCTGGTGTTCCCCAGGGAAGTCATCTTGGGCCATTACTGTTTTTGTTATTTATTAATGATCTTCCCCTGGTTGTTAAAAACTCCCAATGTTTGCTATTTGCAAATGACCTTAAGCTATTCCGGTCTGTCAATTTACCAGCTGATAGTAGTCTATTGCAAACCGACTTGGATGCAGTTTCTTCTTGGTGCTCATAGAATAATCTACTTCTTTACATATCTAAATGTCAGTCTTTTTCTTTGTATAGGACTACCTCGCCTCTATTTTTTAGGTACAAAATGAACAATCTGATCCACGATCAAGAAAGATCTGGGTATTGTCTTTGACCGTCGCACACTGGGGCCAAGTGTGCTCAAAATTCAATTTTGAAATAATGCTTTTTCCAAAAAAATAAAAATGCAGTTACATTCTCCATAAAATTATGCATTTGAAACTCAGTTTTCAGCTTTGTAGCGTTTTTCTGCTGAGAGATATGCGTGCCCAAATATGACACATTTTCACTTTTTTTTTAATTTTTCAAAACTGTGAATTTCGAATGAGCACTTGAAGTTCGTACTGTAAGAAAACGATACAAGATTTCGTGATTTTGTTTTTTGCCATAGTTCAAACGAAGTTTCTTTATTTTTTCGTAGTATTTGTTTTGACAGTATGAGCTTTCAAAAGTGTACAGTTATACAAAAACTAACCTAACCTCTAATTTGTTGCAATGTAATATTTATGTTATTTTTTTTTAAAATGGCGCAAAATGCTTTTAAATATGGCAGCATTTTAATTAAATATGATTCTTCCTTATTAAGAATCCGAGTTCAAAACCAGAATCCCTTTGCGCCTTTTTAAAAAAAGTTGTTTTAAAAATTTTACTTTGATTTAAAGTAAACAAAAAAACTTATCTTTCTTGTTAAATTGATTCTGTTTCATTTCAAACTGAGAATTTTCATTCTATAAAGGTGGATAATGAATAAAGAAAGAACGTTGGTCTTTTTAATAATCGCAAAAAGTGGATTGTTTTCAGCACTTACCCATTCAAGCGTTATGAATATAAAGATTTTAATTTTTTGTATACTTTGTTCAATCAATATAATTACAGTGTACATTTGTAATACACGAAAAAGGAGTGCAAATGTAAGTTATGTAAGATATAAGGGGTATTATATCATAATAAAAACAAATATACTAAAACTATGTGTTCCTTTTCTTGTAGAAAAACGTTCAAAAGGTATTATAATCCGAATGTGTTACTTAAAAAAATTTTTTTGAATATAAACAATTTTATTTTATATAAAAAGTTCTTTGAAGTGCATCTTATTTAACAAAAAATCATCAAGACATGGCAGAATATTAAAACCAACCATCATGACAAACCTCTCTGGGTATTTGCAATGTCCTTTTTTGCAAGAAATTTAGACAAAATAGCAGTAAAGAGACGTGATATGTGCCAGTAGTATGTCAAAGCAAAGAAATAAAACTTGATGGTAAATTTGAAGATTTGTTTCAATCTTAAATCAAAAAACATCTGTTAGAAAAAAAATTTAAATCCAGCTTTCAAAAATTTTGAAACAAAAGTCATCAACAAATTGGAATCTAGTAAAAGAAAATTCGAATGATTTTATATACGTGAAAATACTTGGATAAACAGCGACGGCTTATTTGATAAACCTTAAAGAATTTAAAGTGTTGGTATTTATTATATTACTTCTTTTCGTTATTATGATTTATTACATTACTTGTTTTTATGCGAAACTTAACATTATCTTTATTGACTATACTGACTACATTGAGAGACTATGTAATCTTATCTTCTAAAATTAAAATTATTTAAATATATTGTAACTTAAATTCACTTATTATTGTACTAAATCTGATCAAAACCAACAATATTTAAAACAATTCATATTTCAATTTCACATTGAAGTGAAATTTTTAAACGTTTTTTTTAATTATATCGAGATGTCATCCTGGTCGCTAGTTGGCTAAAGCAAGGCTATAAGCAACTGGTTAGTAGTTTAAAATTCGTATGGATACAAAATTTTTTTTAACAGTCTAAATCATGGCCACGAATAGGTTAAGTGAAGGTCATTAATTGGTTAAATCTTGTTTTTATTTTGCACAGTAAAATGTAATAAATTAAGTTTTGCCTAATTCTCTATATCAAAAAATTTGGTCACAAATGGGTTAAAACATGGTCCTCAAAGGGTTAAGTTGTCAAAAATTGCAGTTAAAGTATTGATTAACCGAGTTTGGTGGAAAGAAAAGTATTTCAGAATTTTGAGCACCCGCTTATATGGGGCGGCCCCTGTGTGCGTCGTCTAACTTTTAAGGATCACTCGACTATGTTATCCCTAAAGCATATTCTATGCTTGGTTTCTTAAAGAGGTACTCTAAAGATTTGCGTGATCTATTCACACTCAAAGCTCTTTTTGTCAGTCTAGTTAGACCCCATTTGGAATACTGTTGTATTATCTGGAACCCATCCTATACTTGTCATTCTCTTAGGTTAGAAAAAGTCCAGAAATTATTCACCAAATTCATGTTTCACAGGTTGAATTGGCAAATTAACTCACCTTCATATAAGATAAGATGTGCCTTGTTAAGCCTTAACTCTCTTGTATGTCGCCGCATAATGTTTTCTGTTGTGTTCGTTAGAGACGTCATTCATTATCATATCCAATGCCCCAATATACTTACTTTAATCAACTTTTACTCTCCTCTTAGAAATCTTCGCGTATCTTTTCACTTCCGTTGTAATACCACGAGGAGCAACTTTGCTCAGCAAGAACCTCTATCGCACTTTGGCTAATTTAATTTTGATAAAATAGATTTATAGCTCTATGCAGGCTTTAAAGTGACAATTTTTTTGTTATTGATATTTTGTTATAGTTGTTGTTATGCACTTGTTATAAGTTATTGCTATTATATTCTAAATCAAAGTTGACATGGAATTAAATCATAAAATTTACCACATTGAGGTGAAAAGTATTTCTTTTAAATGTCAAAATATTCGTTGTAAAATTCTTTATTCAAATATTCACAAACATGGCTGAAAAAAAGTAAGTTTGTTATTTCTATATATATCAACGTTTTCAAAAAAATTTTTATTAATTTTTAGTTTAAAAAAGTTTGAACGCACTACTGGGGAGCAATTGCAATTCTTCATTTAATTTTGTAAGCAACATCCTGAGCTGCAAGCAGTTAAGAGAAGCCCAAATAACCCACGCTTGCTTCAAAATTTGTGGGAAGAAGTTGCAGCCAACCTCAATTCAATGAGGGGACCAACAAGGACAGCAATAAAGTGGAAAGAGGTATGTTTTTATTTTAAATTTTACATAATTTTCATTATTTTCATTTCTAGAATTTAAATCAGTGGAAGAATCAAAAATGTTGCCGCGCACGCAAGAACATAGCCGAAAGAATGCTAACGGGTGGAGGTCCACCACCCGCAGAAATGAGCGATTTCGATGAGCAAGCTCTGCAAACACTTGGGATAATGTCAATTGACATGAAAATTTACAGCAGCTCGGGTTACAGATAGTTGAAGAAGATTTTCTGAAGTTTTCTTCATGTGTTCAGGAAATATAATTTAAATGTACTTTAAATTGCTAGTACAAGTTTGGATTTCTTTTCTATGGCCTGAACCACCAGCATCATTGCAAACCCAATTTCCGTCTTCTGTGCTGTCGCCATTTTATATTGAGCCAACCCTACTACCATCAACTCCGCCAACAATTGTTGCGCCGATAGTCACTCTGCCGACAAATATTCTGCCGATATCAGCTCATCAAACTCCAACACGACAATTTCTTTCGTTGCCAGCTGAAACATGTTCTAGCAAACCTAAGAAAATGAGTTCAGATGTTATGATGGAGGAGCCCTTAAAAAGTCTGCAACGGCGTGAAGAGCGGCAGTTAGAAATAATGGGAAAGACGAATGTCATTCTAGAAGGTTTACGGGATGTTTTTTTTGGGTATAACATCTATTTTAGAAAAAATAATAAAATAATAAAAATTTATTGAAAAAAGGAAACACAACAAGAGTATTGTATGGTTGTTAAATAAGAAACAATGTAAGTAGTAAGGCATAAACTGTTATTCAATTCATCGTATCCGGTAAGCTGATTATTCTTGTAAGTATGCAATATAACGATTTCTTGTTCTCTGCCCGTGTCTAAAAATCTCAGTATTGTTGACCATTCTTGCCATATCGTTGTAAGAAGTTTCGATTTGTATTAATTGTTCTTCATTCAGAGGAAGTATGTTTGAAATTAATATATTATGCAAAATAGCGCAAGCATAGGTAATGTTTGCGGCTTTCTCATTGCAGTAGTGTAACGTCCGATGCCTTAAGAGACATCTATAAAAACATATTTAGTCAACATTCAATTCAATATAAGCGAATTATTTTGTACCTAAAGCGTGCTTTTAAAACTCCAAACGCCCTTTTAATTGTATTCCTAGCTTTGGTATGTAGCTTGTTGTATTTTATGCCCCTATTATGATATACAACTGAATCAAAAGTTGAGTTGTCAGGCACAAATCGGTATTATGACTTACAACTCAACTCTGTTTTTCACAACTCAGTTGTCTTTCCAGTTGAGTTGTAAGAATTTTTGATATTAGGAACACAACCGTAAATATTTTAGTTGTATGAAGTGTCAAAATTATACAACTACATTTTTGAGGTTGTCTTGAAAAGTTTAAATGGAAAAAAGCTTGAAAATAATAAGAAATACCTTTGAAACAACTTTATTAATACATAACACAATATTTATAAAAATAATAAACAAAAAACAGATATAGCTGATGGTTTCATTGATGGAAAAGAACCCATTTTAAGTGTTGTTGAACTCGTTCGCGGTGTTTTTCTTGTGCTGTGTTGTCTGCTCGCGATTGTTCGCTATGCTTGTCTTTATTGTTTTTACAAAGTTTTTTTGAATCATTTCCTGCTTTTTCTACTTGCTCGTTTAAGTGTTTTTGTTTAGTGCTTTTTAATAGAATTTCGGCTTCTTTCTCTATTTTTTTATATTGTTCCTTTTTATTTTGATCATCGATGTTGAATTTAAATTTTTTGTATAGAATTTTTCTGAAAATTGTATTAACTTTTTCTGGAGTTTCGGTGTAATCCAATTGTTGTTGCGTGATCTAATTTTTATATATTTTGTACATGTGTTTTGAGCGACTTTTATAATTTTTACCAAATTTTGAACTTCGGTGACTGCGCTTTTGCTTATCTCGCTTTTAAATACTTTTGTTATAATTTATTTTTGGTATACTCTGGTATTTCATCTGTTGTTTTTTTTGGTAAAATTGCTGTTGTTGTTGCTGTTGTGTATTTGTAATCTGATAAATCTGTATCATCCAGTTTGTAGTGTATTTTGTGTGTGTTATCAATAGCGGTATTCACGATTTGGAGTTTTTGTAGTATTTTTAGTAAATTAAAAAGAATTTGCTACAGATTGTGAGCACTCCTACAATGCAGTGCTGCCATAGACCGTCAAGTCAGCTGTTTGTTAAATACACAAATACTATGCAAAATTTACAATAGGGTTCCACCATTGTAAAATGAGTAATTATAGTATTTGGAAAATGTTCATGTTTTGTTTGTGTACAATTGCCAAATTTACAACAAATATCAAACTTATCAAAAATACAGAATACAAGACCAGAAACTCACGATTGTGAATACCGCTAATGTTTGTTATGATGTGGGCAATAAGTTTAGTTGTACTGGATGTTTGTCTTATAGGTAATGTGCAATTGGTAAAAGTGTACCCGTTGCTTTGAACTTTGTCTGTGTACCTGATGACCGTATTGTCTTGTTGTAGAAGATTGATGTTGACATCCGCAAAGAAAATGGAATTTTTGTTATTCGATTTGTCTTCTATAAAATCAAAAAAGATGTTGGAATTTTCGTTGGGCGCTTTGTAAAATGTACCTATTATAATTGGTTTTTTTATGTTTTCAATATTTTTATCAGTGTAATATTGTTCCTTTCATCACCACCCCAAATCACCTCCCCGATTTCCATTTCTGCAGTTGTGAATCGCTGTGTAATTAGGTAGATTGTACGTTCCTGTTTCGTTTTCATAAAGCCATGTCTCAGTGAGTGTTTTATTTAATATTTGCGTCTAGACGGCACATTAACCGTATAGATACTTAAATCAATTCTTCAAATGTTTGATTCAATAATTGCTTCTAGACGGCACATTAACCGTATAGATGCTTAAATCAAAATGTTTGTGTTTTTTCCAGATGGCACTTAAACCACATGGAATTTAAAAGCGGAATTCAATGAAAGACTTGATGTCTACTGAATAACTAAAAATACCAATTTATTAATACCACTTCTTTTATACAAAAAAAAATCTTAAAACTATGAACAAACTGTTTAATAAACAATTTACAAAATTAAATAATACAAAAAGTTTACTTAACATATTACACAATATGGTACAACAAGAATAAACAAATCAAAAGAATCCAACGTTATAAATTGCTAATTTTACACTAATCAAAATTCTTAATATATTCAATATTTACAATTACAAAGTATGTTTTAATTAACTGTGCCAAAAAAGCGTTGACTTAAAATGAAAACAACGAATTTTTTGCTAGAATAGCAAACTAAAATGTATGACAGTGCACCTGCTTACGCTGCTCTATATTACTAAGTAACCAAACTGCCTTGTCAAGGTGAGTCGCTTAGCACATGTTGTTGTTGTTGTCGGCGATATTCTTGCACATTCTCTCGTGCGTTGAATATATATTCAACAATTTAGGCAACGTTGATGGAGAAATCAGAGCGAGTAGGAGACCTTGGTACTGGTATGGGTGCTACGTTTTGAGTGGCTGATAAATTACGCTTCCTTGTTTTGCTCTTCCAGAGGTAATAAGCAATAATAACGACTGACAGAAATAATGCTACTTACCCGATTGCAGTCTGATGATAATTCATACCGTGAATTTTAGATGGCATACTAAGTAGTTGATTGGACAGCGACTGTTGTATGGCGGTTAGATTTCGTATTTGAGTGTTGTAATGCCCAGTCTCTATCTTGTGTATGAGCGGTTCAAAACCTTTAAGGTTTGCAAAATCAGTGAAGTTTCCAAGTCTGGTGTATGAAGAATGCACAGTACTGGAAACGGATTGGAGCCCTTGAATTGTAAGATCCTTCTGTTTTAGAATACAATTAGGTTGGAACTTAAGCATTCCTACGCCTTCCAATGATAGCTGAAGTACATCGTCGCCACAAACTGCACTTATCTTAGAAAGATGCCTTAAGGCGTATATCCATTTGTTTTCGTGATTTGATTGAACCCAGGTTGCATTAGTGGTAACTGGTTCTAGGAAGCAGTTGGATTGTGATTCATTATTTAAAGATGAACTTCACATGTGCATATGTCAGAACCCTTGTTATATGCATGCATCTTATTCGGAAATACTCACAGGAACATATTGATCGCGATGGGACGATATTGCTATGACTTCATTGCATGGCTTGATTGTGACCATAATGTTGTCTAATATACTAGGAACTGGGATTATTCTGTATGTGTCGAATTGTAGCTGGTCGACCAACGGAAGTGAAATAAGGAAAATGATGTGCTCCTTGGACAAACCTCCTTTGATCCTCATTAACTTGTAAATTGTCAAGAGGTCGTCATCAAGATTTATTGGCAACTCGACGGCTTTTGGTAGATGATTTCTTATTTTCAGTATTTCGTCTTGGATTTGACGCCACCATTGTTAACTGAATGGATGATAAAGTAAAGAGTTCAAACACATTGTTATGAAACTTGATCAGATTCATAGCTGATCATCGATTGCTTCAAACTTCTGTATAACTGCAGCTTGCTCATGCTTCATAATATTTAACGTTGATATTGTACGATATTGAACGTTAATATAATATTGATGTTTGACTTTTAAGAAGGTCTGATAAATGTTGCTCGTTGTCGTTAACACGATTAATTGTAGCCTTCATTCTGTCCGCATACTCAGAATCAAGAACACCAAATAAGGAATAAGCAATGTTGCCAATGATATTTACGGTTTTGTCCGGTGAGCGTGTAAAACCTGGTCGTTTACGAGCAACTCCGTTCCAATGTGTTCATAAAATATTTTTAATACCGTTTGATATGGCTGCAGATCGTAGTATACAAGAATGTACCAATCTGTTCTTGCAAACCTTGTGGAACCTATGCCTTCAAAATGTTAGCCAATCTTTGAGGTAAATTCTAAGTTTTCTATTAGAGGATGATAACTTAAAGGGATGGCACAGTGTAATGGTAGAAAGAGAAGGCTTACAAAAAAATTACAATGTAAGCGCTTAGTGACACGCCCTTTCTTTTTGGACGATGCTCTTCATCGAAAAAATCTGTGTTCTTCCCTTCTTCGTGTTGAGGTGGTTGAGAATTATCATCAACTGGAAGTGGTGCCAATCGATGTATCGGTCTCTTCCAAACTCCCGTTGTAGTTTTAACATCTTCTACCCGCACTAATCCATCATCTCCTAGATATGTCTTTACTATCCGCCCCATTGGCCATTGAAGCGGTGGAACGTTATCTGCTTTTATAATGACGATTGTACCTATTTCTACATTCCTTGATTGTTCTTTCATGTGACCATCTGCGCCAAAATTCTTGTTTCAAATGTGATACCAACTTCCATCTTGTCAGCAATGATGATTTACACGGAGCTGCATTTACGTCAACGAGAGCTGTGAGTGGTTCCCCAATCAAAAATGTCCTGGGGTGAGTGCTGTGAAATCGTTAGGATCGTCTGATATGGGTGTTAAGGGTCGAGAGTTTAATATTGCTTCTATTTCCACGATAACTGTTTGAAGTTCTTCGTAAGTAAGTGACGCAGTTGACACGGTTCTGACTAACAAATGTTTGGCAGATTTTACTGCGGCTTCCCATAATCCTCCAAAATGTGGAGCTCTTGGAGGAATGAAGTGAAACTGTAGGTTTCTTTTTGTACATTCGTTCATTATTTTTTCTTGTGCTGAAGGTGCATATATTGATGAAGCCAGTTCATTCAGTTTATTCTTTGCACCAACAAAATTAGTGGCATTGTCACAACATAAGTTTTGACAATGTCCCCTTCTACCGAAAAACCTCTTTAGGGCCCCAATGAATGCATCAGTTGTAAAATCGCTCACAATTTCCAGATGAACTGCCTTGGTAGCGAAGCAGCAGAATACTGCGATGTATGTCTTCTGTGGTTTCTTACCTCGTGTTTTAAAATGAATCCATACAGGGCCACATTAATCGACTCCAGAATTTATGAACGGTCGAGATGGCGTGACTCTAGCTGAAGGGAAGTTCCCCATCATTTGCTTCAATAGTTGTGGTTTTGCTTTGCTGCATCTGATTCAGTTATGCACGATTGACCCAGCCATTGTTTTTCCTTTGATAGCCAAAACCGTTGATTAACATATGATAACATCGCCGTTGGTCCACAGTGCATATTCTCTTCGTGAGCCTTTTGGATGAGTTATTTTGTTATAGGGTCGTTGTATGGGATAATCATCTGATGCTTAGCGTCGTATGGCAACGCAGAATTTTTTAAACGGCCTCCTATAAGCATGATGCTGTTACTATCTAAAAATGTTGAAAGTCTGGAAAGCTGACTGGTTGATTTGATTTCTTTATTTTTCTCTAGAAACTCTGCAGCCTGCATGATTTTGATGATTATTAGGAGCGCTTCATCTAATTCCTTTGGTGTCAAGTACTCAACTTGTTCTCGATCGCCTCTTGAATTCTTTATAAAACGAAGCACGTACGCCTTTGTTCTTTGTAGACGTCTAAATGAGTTTCCATGAATAATTGAGTAAATCATTGCTTCAAAATCTGTTCTGGAAGTTACCAATGATACTGGTAGCCTATTTTTCTTTCAACATTAGTGCTGATGGCTAATCCCCTTTCGAATGGTTTCGGCCATACTGATACTGATTCAAGAAAAGTGGGCCGTAGAACCAAAGATTACATGAGACTAACGCCTTTGGAGATAAGCCGCGTGACAGGACATCTGCTGGATTGTCCTTTGATCGTACATGACACCATTGTTGAGACAGTGTTAATTCTTGAATTCTTGCCACCCTGTTGGCTACAAATGTTTGGAATGATGATACTTCAGAGTTAATCCATGACAGTACAATTTCTGAATCATTCCACAAGTACGAAGGGACGTCCTTTAAATGTAGATTGCTTTTAACTCTGGATAATAATTGCGCACCTGCTACTGCTGCACATAATTCTAACCGAAGAAGCGTTTTTTTTTAATGGTGCTACACGTGACTTAGCGCAGAGAAGCCTCACAATTATCGTTCCAGCATTTAGCACAGATCTGATGTATATTGCTGCACCATATGCTCGTTCTGATGCGTCTGCAAAAGCGTGAAACTGCATTGTTGTAGGAACTGACTGACTAAACATGTGTCGTGAGAATTTCAAGTTGTTCAGCTCCTTCAAATTTTCTCTGAAGGATTTTGT
The DNA here is from genome assembly GCA_958299015.1 of Tetanocera ferruginea. NCBI lineage: Eukaryota > Metazoa > Arthropoda > Insecta > Diptera > Sciomyzidae > Tetanocera > Tetanocera ferruginea. Next base: position 82,501,455 of record OY282640.1, on the reverse strand, counting down.
ATGAAGTTCAACGGGAAGTGCTTCGTCCCAGTATAATTTAAATTGCCATAATTCTTGAAGGAACATTTAAGCTATAACCACCGCTGGCGCCATGATTCCCAATGGATCAAATAACCGTGCTAACTCTGAAATTCGGGTTCTGTTGTCAATATTTAGGGAGTCCATGAAATCCCTAGGGCCTTTATGGTTTTATCATCGTCGTTGAGGTCAAGATCTATCTCCACATCTTCCTGGGCAATTCCTTGAAGCAATCGTGGATGATTAACACATCATTTTCTTAGTTTACATCCAGCATCCGTTAATATATGAGTTAATTGCTTTTGTGTTTCTAAAGCTGTAGAAAGACTGTCAGATCCCATTAAACAGTCACCAACGTAAAAGTCCTCTCGAAGTGCCTGGGCCCCAAGCGAGTGCGAGTCCCAGAATTCGTTTGCTAATTGTTGAAGGCATCTGGTTGCTAAATAGGGTGCGGCTCTTGTTCTATACGTTACAGTGTTTAGTTGATAATACTTGATAGACTCGGTGGAGCTTGATCTCCACATTATCAACTGGATTCATTTCATTTATTAATGAAAAACTTTAAGTCGTTGTGAGAACTTCTGAAAAGCAGTGTAACCATCCAATAAAAATATTGCAAACTGACAACGGAACCGAATTTGTGAATGAAGACGCAAAAACAGTTGTAGAAGAAAACGGAATTCATCATCGTCGGTCAGTACCGTATACACCAGAGCAAAATGGTAGTATTTAGCGAGAAAATCGCACAATAATGGAGTCAGCACGATCCATGATTCATACAAAAAGTCTTAATGTGAAACTTTGGGCGGAGGCCCTTCAAACATATTATATAAACATATTAATCGGTGTACATATTAAATCGAACTGGTACAAGCACATTGAAGTATAAGACACCTTTTGATCTTTGGTTTGGCAAGTGAGCAAATTATGATAATTTTCGAATATTTGGGTCTGAAGTGTACGTGCACATTCCTAAACAAAAGCGATCAAAATTAGATGTCAATACATCTATTGAATACATGTCAATAGCTTCGCAATTGTTTCGTACGTTTCCTTTTGTTGACTGCATGTGCGATCGGAATCGATGGCTTTTTGTTTCCTATATGAAGTAATACCGCCTTCAAGCTCACTTTGCTGTCATCAATAAACAAACGCCACTCTTTGAGAATGTACGGCTGACCGAAGGTTTTAAATAAGCCAGGAATGTCTACGTAATAGCAGATATTGTCATTCTTAGTTAAGTGTATAGTAAACGGTTTTTTACGATTTCTGTAGTATGTCACCTTAACATCGGGTCTCAAAAAGCTGAATTGTTGCATAAGAGAAGCATGCAATTCCGATTTTTCCTTTGACAGTTCAAAATCTCTTATCCAATCATTCAGCTGCGCTTGCGATAAAAGGTGAGTTGTGCTTTCAGTTGTAATAGTACACCACCTGTGGTTCCTTTCGACTCGACTGAATGAACGGATTTTCGATTGTTTTCACGTGTTGAATCGGGACAAGTAGGATATGGAACATCGTCAGAATGAGATACTGGCAATGAAACAGTCGGGACAGTGGCGTATATCACTCGTTTGTGTTTTCCAACACCAGTCACTTTGGCCAGACAAAAATAGCAATCGTTTAGGTGGCAAAACGGTTGTCCCCAGACCATCCGAATTTTTTTCCGAAGAATCTCGGTGACGAGAGTGACGAACATGGGGAAAGATTCCACCAACAGATGAAAGCAATTGAGAATCGGTACCAAGGATTTTGGAACGAAGGAATGATGGGCGACTATTGTTGCGACTATTGTTGTTAAAAATTATTTACAATGTAAATAACAATATAAATGATTTAATGCAACAATAAAAATTATAAATAATAATTATATACAATTTAAATAATGTAAAAATAATGTAAATTATTAAAAGAACAATAAAAATGAAGAATATATGATTTTATTACAACAACCTTTAGTTCTCATTTTTTTTTTTATGGCAATAAAATAAGTCCAAATGCATAAATTGATAATCACACAATTTGGGTGATTTCGTTCCATTAAACACAACTTTTTCATTTCTCAATAGATTTTCTTCAACAATAGCTTATTTTTTTTGGAAAAATAAAGGCTTTTAGTAAAAAATATCAAAAGTAATAAAATATTTTGATTTCTTAACGAAATTTGCAACTATTTTGTCTTTTTTTGGAAATTTTTCTGAAAAATAAAAAAAATCCCCGAAATTTGAATTTATTGCGCCAAAACTAACAACTCGACCAAAAAATGGTGTTTGCATTGTTTGTAAGAAATTTAATTAGCTTTTATTTGGTTTATCATTTGTTTGATTACTGTTGTTGGTTCTGGAGATATATGCAATTAAGTGGAACCAACTTTTTTTTTTCGTTGAAAACCCTACAGTGGGCAATATCTCGAAAACGGAGTGACAGAAAAAAAAAAAAATTTTTTTTCGGAATTAGCGACCGATTTTACATGAGAAAAGGATAGTAGCATTCAAAGTACAAACAACTTTTCGTTATTTGTAAACCAGTGTTATAGACCAATTTCAAAGCTTACAACTGTATCAAAGCTTTTTGAGTCTATAATCAAAGATACAGTTTTCTTTGCAATCAAGAGTATTATTTCTCCGTACCAACATGGCTTTGTTAAGGTCGGTTCACTGTGTCTAATTTAGTTTTGTTTTCGGAATACTGTATCTCAGCTTTTAGTAAAGGATCCCAGGTAGATGTAATTTACACGGATTTCTCGAAAGCTTTTGACAAAGTTAGTCATTTTCTTTTAATTAGGAAGCTAGGTAAATTAGGTTTTCACTCCAGTTTCTTAAGTTGGATTGAATCGTATCTGTCAAAAAGACAATGTGTAGTTGCGTTTGATAATGTTAAATCCTATACGTATTTAGCAACGTCAGGTGTTCCGCAAGGAAGTATTTTGGGACCCTTACTGTTTGATTTATTCATTAATGACATTTCATCAGTTTTTTCTCATTGCAAACACTTGTTTTACGCTGATGATCTTAAGATTTTTCTAAAAATTTCCGATGTAAATGACACAGCTCTTTTACAGAATGAACTAGATAACCTATATATTTGGTGTTGCAATAACGGTCTTTTGCTTAACTTTAACAAATGTATTTCCATGACTTTCTCTAAATCGGACAGAATGTCCGCTTACCGTATTGCCAATTGTACATTGACATGTGCTGATAAATTCAAGGACTTAGGTGTAGTATTTGATCGTAAATTTACTTTCAATCTGCACCTAGACTTTATAATTCCTAAAGCATATGCTATGTGGGCGTTTATTCGAAGAAATAGTGCATGCTTTTTGAACCCGCATACTTAAAAAACTTTATTTATTTCTTTGGTGCGTTCTAGATTAGAGTATGCAGCAATTATTTGGAACCCAATCTATGAGTCTCATAAATTGAGGCTTGAAGGAATTCAGAAAACGTTTACGAGGTTTGCGTTGAGATCTTTTAATTTAGATGGTGTTCCTCTGTCATATTACACCAGATGTCTGTTGATAGGTTTAAAAACATTAGAGAGTAGACGAAGTATTTTATCGCTGGTTTTTGTTTTTGATATCATAAATGGTTTGATTGATTGCCCTGCATTATTGGAAATGGTCAATTTCAATGCTTCTGCCAGGATGCTAATACACTATGATCCTTTTTACCTAGAAATTTTTCGCTCTAATTATGCAGTATGCACCTATTAATCAAGCTTTGCAATTGTTTAATTTTTTAAATACTAATAATAATATAGATTTTTCTGTTTCTAAAAATGAAATGAGATATGTTTTAAATTATATTTTATAACTTACATTTTGATAATTTTATATATTTCTACATATTATACATTGTAGTTGTAGCTAGTCTGTAAGTTACTTTTGGCATAGACTAAATAAATGAAATGAAATGAAATGAAAAATAATTGATCAAGTTCATCTTCACTGCATATGCCGCATGTTGCATTTCCTGAGTGAATGTTGTGGATCTTGTCAGCTATGATCCATCCAAGCCTGGTGTTTTGTAATCTCGGCACACCTTCTCCTAATGTTATTTGACCACCTACTAGCAACTGATGGTAGAATTCGGCACCCAATAGTATATCAATCTTATCTGGGCGATTGAATTCTGGATCAGCAAGAGTATAGTAATTTGGAATTGACCAACCACTCGTACACGGAAAAAATTGATATGTTGAAATCTTCGAAAACTGTGTTCAATTAAACTAATGTTTTCTTCAAAATCCAGTCATAGAATGTTTTTCTTTACTTTTGCGAATATGAATTCTTTGATTTTGATAGTTTACTGCTCTTATAATCAACGAATTATTGCTCTAATTAATGTAAAGCTCAAGTGTTTTTAAAGAAAATTTATATATGTTTTCACCATTTTAAATAGTGAAAGCAATGAATTATTTCTCTTCATATTTTTCAACTAACTATTTATTTAGTATTTAGGCCATTGAATTATTTGATTTTACCAATCCTGAAATGGCGAAATCATGGTATAATTTCACGAATTTGGAGAAACTATTAGTTTTTTGCAGAATTCATAAATTTGGTGTTATGATGTTTCGAAGAATTAATTTGCCAAAATAGCCAAAATTTTCTGCAAAATTAAAACTTTCTTCTATAAAATTGAGAATTAATTCTAACATTTTGCCAAAGTTCACCAGTTATATTAAAGAAAGGATTTGCATTTAAACCAGTTAATTCGGTTATCTCCACCTATTCCACACTGAGAAAAATATTGGACTAGATTGAAAACAAATACTCTGAAAAACTTAAAAATAATAGAAAAAACATTTAATGTAATTTTTTTACGAGTTTTATTATATAAATTGATATAAATTGCTCGTTGTATTTAAGTTATTTATTATTAGTTATTTATTTATTTTGTAAGTTACAATGTTAAAGGAAAGGTGTTTTTAGTTTTAAAACAGTTTTGTCGGGTAGTTTAATCAAATGGAGCTGTGGAAATCTTACATCTGCATGATCTACCATATAATAACATGTGATATTGTCTTTTTCAATTAAACAAAAATAATCCAATTGATTTATTAGATTAGTTGCTCTTAATTCTTCACTAATGAAAAATATACTTTCATCAGATTCACATAAAATTTGAATGATGAAATAAAATAAAATTTCATAAAATTCTTTGGAAATAGCTACAATATTATTTAATTATTTAATAAACTGTATTATTAAGAATTATCTCATTAGTGTTCTCTCTGTTACTAAAATTAGATTCTGGAAGTAGTCTTAATATATGATGACGAAATGCATACATATTTTGAAAAGATTGTGAACAATTTGTGCATTGGAAATATGTAGAATGAATTGACAGCTTGTGGCCAATTTTCAAACGGCTTATATAAGATTTTACAAAAGAAAAGGATTTGAAGCATACAAAAAAAAAAAAAGTTACTTTATGCACTATTTTATTTCAAAAAACAAACTGTGTAATTGGCTTGATATTTTTTCTTTTGCAGGTATTTCGTAAATTAAATTTTGAAAAAATTTCCAAGTTTGCTTGCAAGGTTCAGGGTATTTAAGATTTAATTGTTGGAAAAGTTGAAAAATTACAAATAATGATTTAAAGTTAGAATTAAATTCATTAAAAAAGTCGTTGAAATTTATATAAAACTTCTTAAGTTGGGTTATCCCACCAATAACAACTAAAAATTGTTGATTTGTTAAACCAATAATTTCTTTCTATGATTTTCCACGACTGTATGAATATTGTTCTCGATCTAAAAAGGAAGAAGAATATTTATGTTTTTGACTTCAGAATGCAGCTTTTAAGCCTTACCTCAATGTGCAAGACCTATAGTTTTGACCATCAATGATAGATGGTTTCCAAAAAACTTTGCCAGTTTCGTTGTTCAAGTGAATCCCAGATGAAATTAAAATAGCTCCAAGAAGTATGGTGGTTAAGTAGTTGGCTTAATCTATTAATTCAAGTAAAATACATAAGTTTAAACAAAGAATTGACAAATGTGACTTAGACCAAAGCTTCTCTTAATTGAATAAAGTTTTAGTAAAAACAACAAATTTTAAATCAAAGAATTGCAATTCTTCGATTTTACCAATCCTTTTTTTCCGATTATCCAGGTGTTGAGTTGGCTGCGACGAAATGATATGTGGCATTACGAATGCTTCTACTCGTGCTTTGAATCCGTTGACTTTCGACTGCATTCCAACATTTACTCTATGTTGTGCCTTCCTGCTGCTATTGCCGATTCCTTAGATGTGTATGCCAGTGGACTCATGTTGTACTCCCCATCGTTTTACCAACCTCTCAGTAATTAGGTTGACCTGGGAACCAGAATCTAGAATGGCTCTGCATTCTATCTCCTGCCCGGATACTGACTGATAGCCTTATGATAGCTGTGCTGAGCAGAACATACGAATTAGCTTGCTGGCTTCTGGCGGCTGTTAGTGAAGTTGCTGATGAGTTAATAGTTGTAGATGAACATGGTGTTTCTTTAGTCTCAAAGTGCAACAGTGTGTTGTGTTTTTTGTTACATTTTAAACAGTTTTTTAAATAACATTGGGTGTACGTATGGCCACCTTTAAGACAATTAATGCAACGTTTATGTTGTTGAACAAATCGTATTCTTCTGAGGTTCCCCACTGCAAAAACTGCTTGCATGAACAATGGATGAGTACCATTTCGACATGCTTTGCAAACATTGTCTTTGTTGGTAGCAACAATGGATGTGTGAGCCCTAGATGATGTATTCATCCCTGATATTTTACACTTTGTTTAATTGCTTCCATAGATTGAAACTGGTTTTCTTAGAATGTTAAGAACTCCTTCATTGTATGTAATTCTTTTGGATTTTTAATAGATTGCTCATAGCGAATATGAGTGCTTCTATCGATTTTCTTTACTAAGAGATGCACCAGCAAAGGATCCCAACTGGAAGTCTCGATTCCCAGGTTGTTCAATGCCAGCAAACATTTTTGTGTTGTATCGTGCAATGTTAAAATGGCAGTCGCTGTACCACTGCATGAAGGCTGATCCAATATTTTCTGAACCAAATTTGTTGTAAGTACTCCTTTATTGTTATATCTGTCTCTAAGTATAGCCCAGGCGGTATTTTAGTTCTCTTCTGTTACTGCAAAATGGCTTATTAGTTGCTCTGCTTCACCAGATAAATTTGCTTTTAGATAAAACATTTTTTGGACATTTGGGATATGTTGGTTGTGTATCAATTGGCAAAAGGGATCAAAAATTTGCTGCAATTTTAGGTAGTCGCCATCGAACCTTGGGATTGTTACCTTTGGTATTGGCAATGCGTTTCCTCTGGAACTACTTCCTACTTCTATTGTCGTGTGTTGTTCTGCTCTCACTGAAAGATCAATTAATTTTTGCTGAACTCTTTCTTTTAATTCAATATATTTTTGCATAGTGGTGACCGTGGCATGCAGGTAAAGTGTGTGGCTTAGCATGCTTGTAGCCCGAGTTCGATCCCCAGTCGAGGCGAAAAGTTTTTTCAATAAAAAAATTTTTCTGATCGGACACCACCTCTCTGCAGACAACGGCAAACCTCAGAGAGTAAATAATGCCATGTAAAGTTTCTTGAGAACATGAACTTAAGCCGTTCGGAGTCGGCATAAAACATATAGGTCCAGTTCTCGGTCATTTGTGTGCAAGCATTTAATAACACACACAACACAATTGATCATAAGAAGCTCGATCAAAGTCCTATCAAGGGCTGAAATGGCCAATTTGTTTTTTTTTTATATTTTTGCATGTCATAGCCAACCGCTGCTGGATCTTTAAACTGCTCCCAAATTGCATAAATGAGATTTTCTACTTGATGCCACAATTGATTGATGGCTCCAATTTTTACGTTGAAATATTGAAGCGACAAGCCTTCCTGATTTATTGTCAAACCTGACAGCAGCCGCTCTAGTGCTGACAATGATGCTCCCATCTTTTTCAGCAATCCCACTGGTGCACTGCTATGCGCCTCTGTATTTTGTACTGATCCTCCTGAGGCTGTATCTTTGATTATAAATGGTCGATTAGCTTCATGTTGCTCTTTATTCGCTTCCAATGCCTTTTTGAATATGGATTGGTACTGCTGCACCAATGATGACAATTTCTCAAAATAATCCGAAGCAAAATACTCATGTTGTAATGGGACATTATCTAATTCCCGGATGGAGCTGTCCATTTCCTCGAATACTGTCCAGGCTTGATTCATTCTTTTAACTCGCTCATTGTAGTATGCTGCCGTCTTCCTCTCCAATGAATCCTTCCTGAAGTTCCTTATAACTTGTTGAATTTCTTCCCCAGTTGCCTTTGGTTTGGCAAAAAGCTCCTGATAATATTCATGGTATTGCTCCTTGGCTGAGTCTTCGGAGTTTCTTCGATTATACGCTGATCACTGGACGTGTTGACTGCGTGTTGACCATTGGCGATGATATCTCTCGGCAATACCGTTCACTTCCGAAGGACGCGTAAATCACGTCGGGGTCACCAAAATGTTTGATTTAATATTTGCGTCTAGACGGCACATTAACCGTATAGATACTTAAATCAATTCTTCAAATGTTTGAACTAATAATTGCTTCTAGGCGGCACATTAACCGTTTAGATGCTTAAATCAAAATGTTTGCGTTTATTCCAGATGGCACTTAAACCACAAGGAATTTAAAGGCAGGGTTCAATAAAAGACTTGATGTCTACTGAATAACTAAAAAAACCAATTTATTAATACCACTTCTTTTATACCAAAAAAAATCTTAAAACTATGAACAAACTGTTTAATTAACAATTTACAAAATAAAATAATACAAAATGTTGACTAAATATTTTATATATATTATTGTACCATATATATAATGTAGTGACCGTGGCATGCAGGTTACGTGTGTGGCTTAGCATGCTCGAAGCCCGGGTTCGATCCCCAGCCGCGGCGAAAAGTTTTTTCAATAAAAAAATTTTTCTGATCGGTCACCACTGCAGACAATGGCAAACCTCAACGAGTAAATAATGCCATGTAGATCTTCTTGAGAACATGAACTTTAGCCGTTCGGAGTCGGCGTAAAGCATGTAGGTCCAGTTCTCGGTCAATTATGTGCAAACAATTAATTATTACAAACACATTAATTACAAACACATTAATTACAAATTAATTACAAACACACACAACACAATTGATCATAAGAAGCTCGGTCAAAGTCCTTTCAAGGGCTGAAATGGCCAATTTGTTTTTTTTTTTTTTTTATATAATATAGTACAACAACAATAAACAAATCAAGAGAAGCCAACGTTATAAATTGCTAATTTGATACTAATCAAAATTCTTGATATATTCAATATTTACATTTACAAAATATATTTTAATTAACTGTGCCAAAAGAGCGTTGACTTAAAATGAAAACAATGCATTTTTTTGCTAGCCTAGCAAACTAAAATGTATGACAGTGCACCTGCTTACGCTGCTCTATATAACTATGTAACCAAACTGCTTTGTCAAGGTGAGTCGCTTGTTGTTGTTGTCGGCGATATTCTTGCGCAGTGAGAATAACTATATCAACGTTTTTATGATTCCTAACCATGAGTTCCAAATTTCATAATTTGTTTCGCACGCTGCATATATTGACATATAGTATGTTTAGTGGTGAGCTCTCAATCATGATGAATAACTTATTCGGTCTTTTTCATCGTTAATTTTCGCAATATGAACGCTGCAATTCTTTGCGCCTGCTTTATGATCGCATGCTAATTTTGCGCCACGTTCTTTCGCTCTTACGCAGTTAATACATTTAAAATTACGTGCTATACTGAGCATGTGTTTGTAGCATGCTTTTCTGCATACAAGCCGCATTCCTCTTCGCTCATGCACTTGCTGCTGAGATGTTGGTATTAATGTTCAATATATACTTACAATATATATTTATAATATTCGGTGTGTGTGTGGTTTATATCAAAACTAAGGCGTGACAGAAAAGTCTACAGCATGCCACGTGTATTATGGACAACTCAGTATTTAACCCTGCAAAAAATCGCTAACCGATTTTACTAACACTAATAAACAATTTTAGCTTTTCACCATTATATTGAAACAAAATTTTCACCTCAGTTTGTTTGAAAAATACAACTATAGGTTTTTTTTCTGGAGTAGTCTTTCACTTTTTTGTAAAAAAAAAATATTTGTTCTGACATAAGGTGACAAAAAATTTGTGAAAATGTTTTGAAGAAAAATTAATGAAAAATAATTACCAAGGAAAAGTTGTAAAATATCAGTGCCAAAAAGAAAAGAAAAATAATAAGTGAAGATATTGGCTCATGCTCCACACGACTCTGACTGTTAAATTGTGTTAATAATGTTTAAGTGTAATTTTAAATCCATGAATTTTATATATATAAATATATATAATTTTAATTTTGTTAATTGAAAAAAAAGTACTGAGGAAAAGATAATAAAAATAAAAAAATTATTAATCTGCCAAATTTTTCTTTTTGTTTTGATTTCTTTATATTGTGAATGATTGAGGGCGTGAAGAGGGTGGTGAGGGATCACGGTATTCACCACCATATTTACTTGTACGTAAATATTTGTGCCTACAAAGCCACCCTGCAGTCGGTTGTAACGCGTGCTGTTATGGAGCGATACCGAGAAAAGAGGAGGGAAGAGAGACGCATTTTCAGGCGAAAAAAACGAGAGGCGGAAATGCGTGAGTGCGAAAAAATTGAGATGCATGGCGACAGGAATGAGACTCGAAAATTTTTCGAAAAAATAAGTCGCCTGGCTGATTGTTTTAAGACCGGAGCCTCTTCCTGCAAGGATGAGAATGGGAATCTAGTGACAGATATCCAGAGTACACTGGTGTTATGAAGGGGGAACACTTCTCTAGTCTTTTAAATGGCGACGCTGACAACAATCCCGCCAATCGAGATGATATCCCGGAAACCCCAATTATGGATGACAGCGTTGAAGTTTCGCTGCCCGACTATAACGAGGTCTTAACAGCTATAGCTCGGCTTAAAAACAACAAAGCCGCAGGAGCCGATAGCCAGCCGGCTGAGCTGTTTAAGACCGGTGGCGAAGCTCTGTTTAAATGCATTCACAGACTTCTATGCAGAATATGGTCGGAAGAATGCATTCCAGATGATTGGAACCTCAGTGTGCTCTACCCAATCCACAAGATAGGCGATCCCACAATTTGCGATAACTACCGTGGGATTAGCCTTCTTAATATCGCATATAAGGTCTTGTCGAGCGTATTGTGTGAAAGACTGAAGCCCATCGTTAACCAACTGATTGGACCTTATCAGTGTGGCTTCAGACCTGGAAAGTCCACCATCGACCAGATCTTCACGCTCCGACAAATCTTGCAAAGCTAATACGTCTTTGCAGGATGACACTGAAGAACACCAGCAGCGCAGTGAAAATCGGGAAGGACCTCTCCCTTCCGTTCGATATCAAGCGAGGTTTCAGACAAGGTGATTCCTTTTCGTGCGACTTCTTTAATATAGTCATGGAGAAGATCATCCGAGCTGCTGACCTGACACGCAGCGGCACCATTTTCTATAAGAGCGTTATGCTGCTGGCGTATGCTGATGATATTGACATCATTGGCCAAAATACGCGCGAAGTCAGTGCAGCATTCTCCAGGCTAGAAAAAGAGTCGAGTCGAATGGGTCTTGCAGTGAACGCAGATAAAACGAAGTATCTTGTGTCAACAAACAAACAGTCCCAGCGTCTTGGAAACCACGTCACTGTTGACAACACCTCCTTTGAGGTAGTGAAGGACTTTGTTTACCTGGGATCCAGTATTAACTCCTCCAACGATATCAGTATTGAGATTAAACGAAGGATAACTCTTGCCAACAGGTGTTACTTTAGGCTCAGTAGGCAATTGAGAAGCAGAGCTCTCTCTCTCGACGAACAAAACTGACGCTCTATAAGTCAATAATCATGCCCGTCCTACTATATGCATCACAAACCTGGACGTTGAGCAGCTCTGATGAAAGGACTTTGGGAGCGTTCGCTAGAAAAATCCTTCGCAAGATCTATGGTCCAATCTGCGTCAATGGCGAGTACCGAATACGATGGAACCACGAGCTGTATGAGCTTTATGCCGACATCGATATAGTCAAGCGTATTAAAATAGAGCGGCTTCGCTGGCTAGGTCATGTCCAGAGAATGAACGACGAAGCTCCAGCGAAAAAGATATTGGATTCGGTACCAAGCGGTGGCCAACGCAGACGAGGAAGACCGCATATCCGTTGGAAAGACCAGGCATTGGATAACCTGACAACACTTGGAGTTTCCAACTGGCGCCAGAAAAGCGCACGACAAAAGAGGCTGGCGCAAATTCTTAGATCAGGCCAAAACCGACCAACGGTTGTAAGCTCCATCTAAGTAAGTAGTATTTACTTGTGCGAAAGAAATAACTATATACTTCAAATTCTTGTTGAAGTGAGTTACAAAGTCTCACGTATATTCACAAAACCGGGGACCTTTCGGTTACTTTTTTCCCCGATGTTCTTATAAAATTTACTGGTAAAATCCGGAAAGGTTAACTGGTAATTAACCGGGTAATTACCAGTAGCATTTTTTGCAGGGTTACACCTCTACATATCAGATTGCTGCTTGCCAAAATCTATATTATGCCCACAATGTTTTATGGCTGCGAAGTGTTTGCAAACTGTGATAGCTCAAGTAAACGTAAATTAAACGTCTTTTTCAATAAAATTGCTCGGAACGTATTGGGGTTAGCAACAAGAGACAATGTCTCTCAATATGCTAAAAAATCTATGGCATGACCTGCGACAAATTGCTTTATTTCCGTACGCTCTTGTCATATAAGATAATCAACTCGACAGAACTGAAATATTCATTCACCGGATTAAACTTTTCTCGGTCTAGTCACACAAATTAAATTAACTCTTCACGTTATTCTTGTTTAACTTCTGAAAGGAAATTCTTTGTTTATTCTGTTCGTCTTTGGAACGCTCTTCATAATTATATAAGAATAACGCTGTGCAATTTAAAAATAAATTAGCTTTGTATGTATCTTGTAATAAAAGTAGTGATAAATAGCTAAGGGTTCTTATATCGTTTTTATGTTACATTGAAAATATATTTTGTTCAAACCAGGGACATAACAGTTATGCAACTTTTTTGGAATTGGTTATAAATAATCATTAAAATCGGTTAAAATGGCATTTTAGTTATCAATAATTGTTATTTTTAAGACAAATGTTTTTGGTTATTGCATCACTTTTATTTTTGAAGAATAAATTTTTAGGTTGACTTATAACAGTTATTGTCAGAAGTTCATTTTTTTTGGTTTAAGTGTCAAAAATCAAGTTAAATGTGTGGCCAATCGCATACAATGCCACTTTTATGGGTTCCATGGATTATTTGGACAAAAATGGATGATTCTTTGGCCAAAAGGATGCAATGGGATTATCTGAGGTCACAGGTGGCTCATTGGCACTTTTATGGGTTCCATGGAACATTTAAACAAAAATGGATGATTCTATGGTCAATCGGATGCAGTGGAATTATCTGAGGTCACAGGTGGGTCATTGGCACTTTTAAGGGTTCCATGGAACATTTGGACAAAAATGGATGATTCTATGGCCAATCGGATGCAGTGGGATTATCTGAGGTCACAGGTGGGCATTGGCACTTTTATGGGTTCCTTGGATTATTTGGAAAAAATTATTAAAACTTTTAATTTCAGAGAGTTTTTTCTCTATCTTGGCGTTTCGTAAAATACACTTTGAATAACTAAGGACAATATTAAGAAAATGAATTAAAAATACTTCTGGAAAGAGACTTATCGTTATTGCTAACACATTTCAAAGAAAATTAAACAAAAGTTTAGTTAAAAAAAAAAATTTAAAACCATTTAGACGGTTTTCGACTGAGTTTTGCTCGGAAAGTGGAATCTTTTAATTTATAGCTCTATTATGCAAACAATTGCTATTGGAGGAATACATAAGAGATAATTTTGGTTAAAAATTTTTAGTTTTGGGAAAAATTCAAATTCAATAAATTCTTAAGCTCTTCTCAAAACAAATTTCATATGGATTAAATGTCGGCTTTTTAGAAAAATTTAATTTCTCTTTTATAAGGTTGGGAGTCCCCTCAAGCGAAACCACAGCTTTTAAAAGGGGTTTGCATATCTTTAGCCTAAATCTAATTTTATGACATATGAACCATTAAAATTGGTGTATTGGTCTTGAGGAGTTGAAATCACAAAGAAGCTTAGCCTTTTAATTATATAGATAAAGTTCCGTTAGTTAGCCATAGCATACAGTTCTGATAGTTCTTCTGAAGTTGGTTTTTCTATTTATATTTCGACACTTAGCACTACAATAGAAACTGTTTCTATTATTTTTTTCCACCACTGTATGTATATGAATGTATCAAAAACATACAATCGAAAGAACTCCAAAGTGATAAGTTTTCAGAACTTCCCGAGAGAAAGTGACTGAGAAGTCACACATGCTTCATTCCTCGTTCCGTTCTGAAGAACGAAGCATGTTTCACTTCTTTTTGACTCATTGCCTTATCACGCGAAATTCTGCTAAACTAACATTTCGGAAGTCTTTTCTGCTTATGCTTTTATTATGTACATACAATTTTAGCAGTGGCTTATACTGCATCCGATTTGCCATAGAATCATCCATTTTGGTCCAAATGTTCCATGGAACCCATAAAAGTGCCAATGACCCACCTGTGACCTCAGATAATCCCACTGCATCTGATTGGCCATAGAATCATCATGCTTGTCCAAATATTCCATGGAACCCATAAAAGTGCCAATGACCCACCTGTGACCTCAGAAAATCCCATTGTGTCCGATTAGCCATAGAATCATCCAATTTTGTCCAAATGTTCCATGAAACCCTTAAAAGTGCCAAAGACCCACCTGTGACCTCAGATAATTCCACTGCATCCGATTGGCCATAGAATCATACATTTTTGTCCAAATGTTCCATGGAACCCATAAAAGTGCCAATGACCCACCTGTGACCTCAGATAATCCCATTGCATCCACTTGGCCAAAGAATCATCCATTTTTGTCCAGACAATCCATGGAACCCATAAAAGTGGCATTGTATGCGATTGGCTACACATTTAACTTGATTTTTGACACTAAAACCAAAAAAATTAACTTCAGAAAATAACTGTTATTAGTCAATCAAAAAACATTTTTCTTAAAAATAAAAGTTATTCATATCGAACATTTTTTTGGGTTAAAATTGCTCAACTTTTTCTTCTGTGAAATAAAAAATAACAATTATTTTCCGTCCCTGGTTCAAACTATTCTTCTCCTCTAAGATTTTAAAATTCTTCAGATGTATTAAATTCTCTAGCTTTTGTATATTATGTGATTATTTTCATGTTTTATTATGTTATTTTCAGCTATAAATCTTATAAATATTTTGTACTTCTATGCTGCCAGTACTGTTATGAAAGGCAATTTAACTTTGTGCACTGGTTATTCGAAAAAAATTAATAAATACAAATAAATAAATAAATACAAATAAAATAAAATAAAAAAATAAAAAAAGCTTATACTTAAGCTACAAACATAATATTCGGTATGTGTGTAGTTTACATTAAAACTAAGGTGTGCTAGAAAAATGGGCGTCGTTCATTTACGAACACGCACACCTCCCATTCAACCCCAAAATTCAAAACCCTATACAGAGGGTAATACTTAAGCCACAAAAATAATATTTGGAATGTTGGTAGTTTATATCAAAACTACAAAGAAAAGTGGGCGTCATCAAACCACTAACACGCCCACTTTTTTCTGTGAATAAATTATAAAAAGTATAAAAATTTTATTTTATTATTTGTACGAATCGGTTAATGTGGAAAAAAAACATTAACGGCCGGTTTGTTCACAGAGTTGTAAATTTGCTCAAACGCGTTATATCTAAAACCAGCTATAAAATAAAACTTCTTTACAACACGTTATAATTTTTTTCAATTCGTTCATTCAATTTTTTCTGTCTATTTGTAACTCGTTTTAAACTGGTGAAATGCTTTTATAAAGTGGTGAAAAAGTCATATTATCAAACATGTATACATTTTGTAGGGTTTTGATAGAACTGACGTTTAATTCATAACCAGGCTATTAAACTCGTTAAAAATTTAAAACAAATTTTGTGGCGTTTTAGCACAACTCAATTTTTATTTATAACGAGGTTTAAAGTTTGTTACAATTCGATATATAACGAGTTCTAGATGGCGAACAAACCGATTAAGTCACCAAAAGAGTTACAGAATAAGTTTTATATTTTTAACTCGTGAAAAAACCGGCATAAATAAATAAACATAAACATAAATAATTCATGT
Source organism: Tetanocera ferruginea (assembly GCA_958299015.1). Classification (NCBI taxonomy): domain Eukaryota; kingdom Metazoa; phylum Arthropoda; class Insecta; order Diptera; family Sciomyzidae; genus Tetanocera; species Tetanocera ferruginea. The sequence goes on along the minus strand of OY282640.1, from coordinate 82,485,078 downwards.
TGATAATATAAAAACAAGTAAAGAAAATCTTAAGTCGGTCTAGCACGACTATGACATACCCTTAATCTACCTTTCCAAAATGCAATAATAGTATTTAAAATGGGCGTGTCCGTGGGCGGATGAAGCCCATATTTTATATGCACTTGAATGTTGATGAAAAATTTACACATACCAAGTTTTATTCCTGTAGCTCACAGTAAATGCCTTTATTGTATTTTCTGTATTGTGGGTTGTATGGGAGGTGGGCGTGTTCATGGACGGATTATGCCCAATTTTTGAACACACCTTAGTTTCGGTATAAAATACATACAGTTGCAGTCAAAATAATAGTAGTGCCAAATATGAAATGTAATCAAGCACATTATTTTGAAAACAAGCCTTTTCCTCGCCTCGGCTGTTTTATATCATTATATGGTGAGTATACAATCTGGTAACCTGATCTTGTAAACAACACCTCTCTGTTGGTTTTGTAAATTCACTTTTATTGAGAATTGATGCAAATTTGTGCGGTCAAAAAAATAGTAGCGTTTTATTACATTTAACATTGTAACATTGTTTTACATACAAAGCATTAAAAAATGTCACTAAAATATATTTTTAATACACAAAAAGTAAGTTTTGATCTACAAAACAAAATTTAGTTGTTCCGTATTTTTCCAGAAATGATACAAGGAAAACATTGTTCTGTTGAAAAGTGGGAATTGATAAAAAAATTAATTTCCGAGAGCAAAACATACAAAAAGGTTGACAATCCGCTCAAATTCTCACCAACCACGATTTGCAATGCCTTAAAATACACTAAAAAAAACAAGAAAAGTGGAAATTGATTAAACGAGTGGTACGGTACTATAAGGCCAATCCATTTGCCTCTGCATTACAAATATAAAAAGAGCTTAATGTAACGCAAGTATTCGTACTTTACGTAGACTTCTAAAGGAACAAGATTTGAGTGCGCATAGTCCTTGTAAAGTGCCACGTTTAACCAAGAAGCCTGTTGAAAAAAGGATTCAGTTCACAAGAGATCATTCTTTGTAGCCAAATGAAAAATAGAGGAACATTTGATGGTGGGACGAGTCCAACATTGTAATGTACGGTGGTAAAGGGTCTCGTCAATATGTTCGACGTCCCAAAAAATAGTCAGTTCAACCCGACGGAAGCCAGAAAAATCATTAAGCACGGTGGTTTCAAAATTATGGATTGAGCATGCTTTTCTGTTTATGGTGTTGGTCCAATTTATTGTATGGAAGCATTAGCAAATCAACATCTTTACGTCAAAATATTACAGGAACTATGCTCTCGTATGCACAAGAGGAGTTGCCGCTAATATTTGTTTTTAAATCAGATCACAACCGAAACTTATAGAGATGAGAATGGTGATCTGGTTACAGATACGCAGTGCGCATTGAAATTATGGAGACAGCATTTTTCCAATCTGCTTGCAGGCGACGATACCAACAATTCCGCCCTTGGAGAATGCAGTCTGACACCACCAATCGACGATGATGGAGTGGAAATTCCACCACCTAGCCATGACGAGGTTAAAGTTGCTATCCAGCGACTCAAAAACAACAAAGCCGCAGGAGCTGACGGCCTGGCTGCTGAATTGTTTAAAACCGGTGGCGGTGAATTTATCAGGTGCATGCATTAACTCATCAGCAAAATATGGCTAGCGGAAAGTATGCCCGACGATTGGAATCTCAGTGTGCTTTGTAATATACTTAAGAAAGGAGACCCGACAATCTGCGCCAACTACTGAGGTATCAGTCTTATTCGCAGACAAGGTTCTTTCGAGCGTATTGTGTGAAAGATTGAAGCCGCTTACCAAAGCACTGATTGGACCTTATCAGTGTGGCTTTCGTCCTGGCAAGTCCACCATAGACCAGATTTTTACACTACGCCAAATCCTGGAGAAAACTAAATCGACACCCATCATCTCTTTGTTGATTACAAAGCTGAGTTCGATAGCCCGATTCGGGATTGCCTGTACGCAACAATGTCTGAGTTCGGTACACCTGCAAAGTTGATAATGCTCTGTAAGATGACGTTGAACAATACATGCAGCTCCGTCAAGGAAGGATGACCTCTCCGAAACCTGTAATACCGAACGAGGTCTCAGACAAGGCGAACCACTATCATGCGATCTCTTCAATTTCATCATGGAGGGGATCCTACGAAAGGCAGTTGTACATCGAAATGGTACCATCGATGATATCGATATCGATATTATTAGCAGAACCAAGAGAGATGTAACTGCTGCTTTCGCCGCTATCGAAAAGGAATTAGCCAAAGTGGGTTTGACGGTGAACGAGGGCAAAACAAAGTATATGCTGTCTGCAAATAGGGAAGTGCGGCGTCTAGGCTCCCATGTTACAGCAGGAAAACATGACTTTGAAGTTGTCAAAGAGTTTACATACCTTGGCACCGCCGTAAACAGCAACAACAATGTCTACATTGTTGTAGACCTGACACAACAGTCAGGTGCTACTACGGGCTAAGTAAGCAATTAGGTTCCAGAGCCCTTCTTCGAAAAATCGTTGGTCCTGTTCGAGTTGGCGACGACTATCGCATTCGAATGAACCACGAACTGTACGAGCTCTACGACGACATTGACATAGTCCAGCGTATAACAATTCAGCGAGTCATGGTAATGGCTGGGTCATGTCTTTCGTATGGATGAAGAAGCTCCAGCAAAAAAGGTGTTTGAGGCGAAAGCCGAGGGTCGACGACGAGGAAGCCCTTACCTCGCTTGGTGAAACAGATTGGAGACGGCGCGTGCGAAGCAGAGACGCCTGGCGAGAGCTGATGATGTCGGCCGTGACCCGTCAACGGGTTGTCATGGCCACTTCAGTAAGTAAGTAAGTAAGTAACAACAAGAAACAAACGAGAAAACTTGCGAAGAAGTAGTTCTGGGACAATCGGATCGAGCTCTTGATGTGGCCTACTCTGTCGCCGGATTTGAGATCGATTGAAAATTTGTGGTTTGATGTTAAAATGGCCATTGCCGACTCTAAACCTGCAAACAAACATCAGCTTTGGAAAGAGGTTGGCGAATTTGGTTCTCCATACCTATCAAGACATGTCAGGATCTTGTGAACTCAATGACTCGTCGTTGCAAACCAATAATTGTTAACAAAGGTCATGAAACTAAGTATTAATCGCAAGAAAGAAGTATAATTTATCTAAACTGTAAAGTGAATTACCATATTTTTTGTTTTTTTTTTATATTTTTGTTGAATATTTTATATTCACTTCTATTTTTTTTAACCGCTGTAATATGACGCAAGTGGCAAATATTTCAAGTTGTTTTGAGCTAATAGATTGTTTTAGTTCAAAGTTTTTGTTAAATAAATGATAAAATGTGGAGAATACTTAATCAGAACAGAAATTATTATATTCAATAACGTGCGAGCTTTATTTGAAGTTTTTATAGAAACGTTGTGGGCACTACTATTTTTTGACCGCAGCTGTACATACCAAATTTGATCTCTCTAAGACAAACATTATCTTATTTATTGACTTTTAAATTTTTGGGTTGTATGGGAGGTGGGCGTGGCCGTGGGTGGATGACATCCCTTTTTCGAAGACATCTTTGTTTTGATATAAAATACATACGTACCTAATTTTATCTCTGTACGTTGAACATGAGCTTATTTATTGAGTTTTTAATTTTTGGTTGTATGGGAGGTGGGCGTGTCCATGGGCGGATGACACCCATTTTTCGAAAACATTTTTGTTTTGATATAAAATACAGACATACCTTACTTTATTGTTTTAGGCTAATTATGAGCTCATTTATGAAGTTTTCAATTTTTGCGTTGTATGAGAGGTAGGCGTGTCCGTGGGCGGATTCCAAAAATATTCAAAAGTGCAGATCCTTGGGTCTATGTGACCATGTGCGCCGAGTTTCATGCAAATATCTCAACTCCTTCTTCTTATCCTGTGTTTACGGACAACACACAGACGGACGGACGGACATGGATAGCTAGACTCACGAGCTGACGCTGAGCAAGAATATATACACTTTTCTATACCGGACTCGCTTCGTTCTATGGGTTACAAACGTTTGCACGAAGTTAATATACCCTGACCTTTCAGGTTTAGGATATAATAATTTATTCAAATGTTTATATTCCAAATGTTACAAAATAAAATAAAATTCATATAAATACATAAATCTTCAGTTCTACAAAAAAGCAGTTTGCCAATTAAATAAAATGGATTTATTCTTCAGTAAGAGATTCATCTCTTTCAGAATGGCTTTCATTGTTGCTTGATGAATTGACGTCTTCCGCAATATGGATTGAAGGCTCCTGTAGCAATTCTCGAATGTCTGTAGTAAATAGAGCGCCGTTTTTTTTGCTTGTTTTCTCAAACTCCAAATATATGGGTCAGACGAAACGAGAAGTCTATGCAAAAGATCTGTGTTCGTGTCTACTCTAGATGTTTTTCTTGTAAAACTCTCCCTGTATTTCCGACTGTCCTTATTTCTTACCTCTTGGGCTTCCTCTGACAGTTGACCGATCGGGAGAATGCAAGAACGTAATATCTATTTTCCGTGGCTAAGTATTTTGTGGACAGTGACTGGCATTGAATACCTTGGGTATTCCTTGACGTATAACTGGTAGTTTTTGCATATTCTTCGAACTTGTTTAAATTTATTTCAAAGCCCGAATTTATTGCCTCTAAAATAACGTTGAATCGTTTTAGTTAGTCTTCATTAACGCTAGTTAATTTTGCAGATTTTATTAAATCTCTGAAAAATTTTCGTAACGTATTTCCATTATTAGTCTTTTCGCCTCCTTTATTTGGCATATCTACGAGTAAGCCACACTTCTTTCTTAAGTTCTCTTGCACATGTTTCTTTTTTTGAGCAACGCTTTGTTTTTGTTGTTGGCCTCTAGCCTGCTCGATTGATAGTCTGTAAGATATGTGCAGAATGCACTCTAAAAACCGAATTCTTGCATGAAGTGGAGATAAGCCAAAAGAAGGTGTTTATATCCTTCGTTCAAATCGTTTCTTTCTAACGGTTTGGCGCCACATTAGAAGCAAGTTTGGTTTGAGGAACATGACGACAGTATATTGCAAATTTTTCCATCAATCATGCAGAAAATCAGAATAAATTTCGATGTCATTGATGTCTTTGTTAAACTAAGAGTCTCGATTTGCTTTTGAATTTTTTGTATTTCCATGGTTACCAGTTCCTTTGTCTCTTTCGCAAAAATAAATTTTATTGGCCTACATTATTTAGGCGAAGATGGTGCTGGTGATCGTCAGAAAACCTTTGTCTGTATTTTTTTTGGTCAGCTCCATCACAGCCCAATTTAAAAATGCTTTCAACATTTTTGGTTTTTTTTTTAAGTCCTTGCTTTCAAAACTCGTTTTTTGAGCCTTCACCAATATTGTCACTGTTTGGTCAATAAGAGATTGGAGCGGAATGTCCGCATATGTTTCCGTAATTTCTAATCCAGATGGATAACAAATTTGCTTAGCCTGTCTTACCTTACCTCTTAATAAGGTGGATATAAGTTATTTCTACGGGCCTTCGCTCCGTTGCGAATGGTCATATATTGATCGGTTGGTAGGTTTGCATCTATCATTATAGCAAGAGCCTCATCTGCGGAGTAATTCGGTGCTTGTTTTAGAAGTAGCTCACGTGACTTCTTCATCATTGTTCCTCTTTTCGCAGATGCATTTGATAATTCTTTTAAAATCATTGCGGAGTCTTTTTTCCCCTCAAGTCTTAATACTACTTCAGCAGCAAACTTTAATTGTTCGCCACTACTTTCGTCAAAAAGTGTGAACTTTTCTCTTTTTACACTTAGAGCTGCAGTCATTAAAAGACTTTGTACGTCTGCCGGGTCCACAAGGTTGAGGTCAAACTATAATGGGAAATTGAAGGCTCCCCTGAAGCTATAAAATATTTTCAGACATAAAACGGTTTTCAATATTCCAGAACGATTCCATTTAGTCTTCATTGTATAGGAACATCTTCTGACTTTAGATTTCAAGGTAGACGTATCACCAGGTTTTAAAGTCTAAGCATAAACAAGTTGAAGAATATGAGTCATCATAGCATCAACTTTTTGTGAACCGCAATTTTTAATCCATATATCAAACAGCATCTGATACGGAATTTGTTGTGCCATTTTCAGTCAGCCGAAAAAAATCCAATTTGTGCAAAACGGTCTTTTAAAGTTTAAAAAGTCCATAATATAATCTTTGAAGTCCCGTGCAACTGAAACTGGAATAATGCAGAATAATTACGTTCATTGCTCTTTCTTTCTACGTAAAACAAAACTGCTCCAAGCAATACTTACATATTATATTCTGCATTGGGCTTTAAGTAAAACTTCTTAAGGTAAACTTTTTGTGAATATTTGTTAAAATATGTCAACACAAAGCTATACACTTCTTTAAATGTGCTATCTTGCGTATTTACTTGCAACACAATTAAATAAAATTAAACTTATAACGAACAAGGTAATCATCAACGCATTAATGCAAAAACATATATGACTTTCAGCTACTGCTATAACGGTATTTGTTTTTTGTGCTCTCTTTTTTACCCATTTTCGTAATAATGGAACATATTTATATAATATATGTAAAAATAAACTATTTCTGATAATTTTTTTTTATTTTTTTGTCCATCTACATTGTTAAAATTTCGCACTGAAATACCACTATTATAACCTATATATTCCAAAACAATACCACTATTCTTACATCAATCTTTGAAGTACTTTGAAGTGTATTCACCTCCATTGTCTCAACGTAGTCTTGAGAGTTGAGTACTGAACATATTTTCAGCCATTGCTTTATTTTCCTTGAAATAAGTTAGTACTTCACTTTAATTAGACATCATATGAATTTAAGTAAAGTGAGAAAAATCATCGATGAAGGTGACAAAATACTTCTTACCATTCCATGAGTTCGGTGTGATAGGTCCGTAAACATCAGTTTGTATTTTTTCCAGGTAACGAGTTGTCATTTCCGTTTTAGCATGCTTATAAAATGGATGTCTACACTGCTTTCCAAGAACACAGGATTCACAAAAAAATGTCGATGCATTTTGAAATTCTTCGTTCCCATCAACCGTAGCCGGAAGCCTCTTCACATCACTACAGTTTAAATGTCCAAATCGTTGGTGCCATAATTCAATCTGGTCATTCTCACCTACTGCATTCGATCTGAAGTCTTTCGTGACTGTCACTTCAAACTCGTAAAATTTTTTTTCTCTTCTGAAACCTTCTAGCACCAACTTTCCTTGATTATAAACTTTTACCATACTTTCTGCAATAACAGTTTTCATTCCAATCGTCTGATAGAAAATAAATTGCACTTCAACTCATTGCACAACAAACCACCTTTTACATCACAGCTTAAAAATTTTCCATTTACCAGTAAACTTCCTTTAATCGTACCAAGTTTCGTCACTAGTTAAGAAACTCCAGTCTTTGCTACACCAATTGTCACATTTTTACTCAGGTTTTACAGATCATGAAAATACTCTTCTTTATTGATCATATGATCAGTAGCTTCTGAGTCAATATACCATTTTATACAGCAGTTGGAAGAAATATTGAGTAATTCTGTTTTTTTAACCAGAAAAGGTACTTGCTCTGATTCTGCAACATGTGCGGACTGGCTGTTGTTGCTTTTGTTTTCGTTCTTCCATTTTTAGCAATTTCTTTTCTTATGGCCAGTTTGTTCACAATAATAGCATTAACATTTAAAAGCTGCCCTCATTACAATTGTGGTGAACGTAGCATGCAGGTTAAGTGTGTGTATGCCCGGAGCCCGAGATCGAATCCCACTAGCGGCAAAGTTCTGCACCTTTCTGCAGACAATGGCAAACCTCAAAGAGTAAATAATGCCATGTAACGCTTCTTGAGAACATGAACTTTAGCCGTTCGGGGTCGGCATAAAAAACATGTAGGTCCAGTTCCCGGTCAATTGTGTACAAACATTTAATAACACACACAACACAATAGACCATAAGAAGCTTGGTCAAAGTCCTTTCAAGGTCTGAAATGGCCAATTTGTTTTTTTTTCATTGCAATTGTTTCGGTAGACAAGTCTTCAGTACCATTGTTTTTCTTCATATAGTAAATAGCATTTTATGAAGTCCATTTCAAGCAATTCCGGATTGAGTGTCTCGATTGCTGTTATGACAGTATTGTAGATATCTGGTAATGTATCTAAGAGGTTACATATAATATCAAGCGTTTCAAGATTAGCTCCTGACGACTTTAGTTCGCGTATAGTTCCATCAAATTTCAAATAATGTGATTTCAAACTTTCATTTGCATCACACTTCATGGTTAGAAATTTCTTTCTCAAGATTAGTTGACTCGAGATACTTTTCTTTGCAAAATATTTGTAAGCGCTTCCATTACCTTAAAGGCGCTGCTTTTCTCCTTCACATACTCCAAATATGAATCAGTAATTCTTTTTATTATTATATATTTTGCTTTGAGGTCATACTTCCGGTATTCGGCTAATTTTTCTGCACTCGTTTCTCCTTGACTAATGTCTTCCAGATCTTGTTCGTTGAACTGCCGTAATCCATGTTTGTCCAAAACAATTTCTAGACGAAACTTCCAATGATCAAAATTCCTTCCCTCGAACAATGCGATTGAAAAGTTTACGTCCATGCCTACGCCCATAACCAGATTAGAATCAGTGTGAGGTTTGAAATATTTATTTAAACAAACTCAAATTGATCTTTACACCGTAAAGTTTTTCACAGATATAAAAAAATATTGATAAATTATTTTTTATGTATATAAATCAGCAATCACCAATCCCATGGGATAGGAAATTTAATTTGTGCCCTTCTCTGATATAAATCTATAAAAGCATACTTAAAAATAATTGTGCAAAGTATTTGAACATAAAGTTTAATGATTCATGTCAAAAGGTAATGCAGGGAATGAACTGCGAATAGAAAGATCAGTAATAAAGTTTTTGAGTTTTTCGACCAACCGATTTTTGAGGTTTTCGGCCAATTCAAACAATATTTTCTTCTAGTTTGTTTTTTCAGATGTTCCAGTGAGCCGCGACAGTCAGTTTTTTAATATTTTTGACAAAAAAATTCCCGTAAAAATTAAAAAATTTAAAATAAAATAAAAAATAAAGAAATATTAAAAAAATTTGTTTGAAGGTGACATTTCAATTCAGACCTTTAAATAAATAAATAACTTCTCAATAAATAAAAAAATACATTTTAATTCAGACCTATCAATCAAATAACTTTTTTATTTCGCTAAATTCAAAGTTCTACATTTCAGGCTGGCTGATAAAGAAGAAAATAGGGAGTTTGAATCTCCCGAAGAGCGTCAAGAAGCCTCTACGGCGTGTTGGTGGAGTTCTTGGTCAACAATGGGTTGTTTCGGATCGCCTAGTTCTAAGCAAACGGATACAAGTTCAGAGGACTCCAAAAATCAAAAACGCCGAAGCGATGCAATTTCAAAACAGTTGCAAAAGGACAAACAGTTATATCGTGCAACACATAGACTACTTTTATTAGGCGCTGGTGAGTCTGGAAAATCTACTATTGTCAAACAAATGCGTATATTGCATGTTGACGGATTTTCTGAGCAGGAGAAAAAACAGAAAATTGACGATATAAAAAAAAATATTAGAGATGCTATATTGGTGAGTTTATATTATACTTAAAGATAACTTTGAGTCCTTCTGACTCAAAAAAGATAAATTATAAATCTATACATGAAACTAAAGTTTTGGCGGGGTATGTCTCTTGAGAGCTTAATTTCTTTCTATAATTATTATGTATGTCTCTATCAGGACAATGCGTTAATGCAAAAGCGCCATGACGCAGTTGGAAATGGAGGAATGCTAAACGAAGTTTGACCTTAGTCATAGAAAATCTTTTTGCAATGTATCTAATCTATACTATTATATCGATGGTTAAGCTCACTAAAGTGATAAGTGGCTATTTTGATAAAAATAGGTTTACTGCATTTTCCAAGTCATCAATATAATATCTACCTTGTGTAAATTTATTGAAAATGCATAAACAATGAATGATGCTCAGTACACAGTTGAAAATAGAGTTTTGTACTGAAATGTATTGAAATTTAAAAACATAATCGACGTTTCTGAACATTTAAAATTTTTCACTTATCGCTTTAGTGCGCTTAATCATCGATATAAAGTGCTGGTGACATTGTTTGCATGTTCCACAATTACGCGAGATTCACTGAACCAATTTCAACAACATATCTGTGGTCATATGGAAGAGTAGCTTAAGTCGAAAATCGAAGTTTTGAGATATTCCCAATTTTGTGTAATTTTTTTTCTAATTGATTCTTATGGAAACTCTGTAACTTAACATATTAGCAATAAGATTATTAGAGAAGAAAAAAACAAATTAAAAAAAAAAATGGTAAATAGGGAAGATTTGACACATTTTCTATTAAAGCGTTTGTCGATACAGAAATTTGTGTTTTACTAAGTGCTTCTATTAAAATACAAGCTATGCATTGCGTAGTTTTAGGTAAACATAAGACGTTTTGTTAAAACCTATATAAATATAATCAAGCAGATAAGGTTGCTGCTTACAAGACAAATTTTTTTCTCTAAACAAAAAATTTAAATTATAATCAAAAATTAATAATTGTTGAAGACATTCTTGAATTTAACTTTTTATATTCATTAAAAAATCTCTCAGCATCAGTTAAATCCGGGTGGAAGTACAACATGTCTGCAGTATTTAAGTTCAAATAAAAATCTTTATAAATATATTCGATAAGTGGTAACATGTCAATTAAATTTTGTTTTTTCTTTTGATTGATTTCAATTGGTGAAAAATAGCATTGATTTAAATTATTTCTATTAATAGAGTTTATGCCTCTTTTCTTTAAATTAATTTTTCTATTCTATTAATTAATTAACTATTCTTTAAAGCGAATAGTTCCGAATTCTTTTGTGAATCGCAACCACTTTATATCAGCCTTACTGTATTTTTTCTCATCCTCATCCACTTTTCTCCATAAAAATAATTTCTTAGCAGCACTCGCAAAATCAATAAATCGGAATCTACAGCTGCGATGAAAATAATAGCAGTGCTCTAAAATTCAGACATGCTTGAAAAAATAATACTAGTCTTAAAATGTAGGATCCGGAAAACCCAATATTATTTCTATATGAGCTTTCAACGGTGATTCCAAATCTGTACTCAAGTTTTACTGTTGTGGTAAGATTTTCAAGATACAGGGTGTTTTACACTTTTTACACTTGTCTAGTTTTATTAATCCAGAATCTAAACAACACACCATAAGATAAAAAATTTAATTTTGTATTTTAGAGAAAATATGAAATGCTCCAACGGTATATCAACTACTATCGCGTTATGTGTTGTAGCTAGGCTATAATTAAGAGATCATCAACCGAAATATCGCCAAATTTTGTATCTTTTGTTTTAGCGAATCGTCCAAAGTTAAAATTTAGAAAAAAATTGTTGATTTAGTGTTTTTTTACATAAAAAACAGTCACTTTAAATTTTGACGGTTATATCTCCGCTAGTACAAAAGATACAAAATTTGGCGATATTTCGTTTGATGATCTCTTAATTATAGCTTAACTTACATCCACATCAGATTTCTCTAAGCATAAAATTTCATTAACAAAACTCATAACATAAATAAAAAGTGACCTTTACAAATCTAATTATATAAAAACTCGTTTAACCATGTGCTGTTTGAAAATAATTACTTTATTTTTTCAAGGTGAGCTTTTATAAAGGTTAAGTCAATTTAAGCGATATAAGTTATGTTATAAATGGAAGATAGTAATACGTAAACAAAATTGTGTGTACATAAGATGTTTTTACCAATGCATTGTTGTTTCAAAAAACTTAGGCTAAAAAGTTACTAACTTAATTAGATGGCGCTTACAACCGCTGGTCGGTTTTGACCTCGTCTAAGAATTTGCGCCAGCCTCTTTTGTCGTGAGCTTGCTGGCGCCAGTTGGAAACTCCAAGCGTTGTCAGGTTGTCCAATGCCTGGTCTTTCCAACGGAGATGCGGTCTTTCTCGTCTGCGTTGACCGCCACTGGGTACCGAATCAAATAATTTTTTCGCTGGAGCTACGTCGTTCGTTCTCTCAACATGACCTAGCCAGCGAAGCCGCTCTATTTAAATTCGCTTGACTATATAGATGTCGGCATAAAGCTCATACAGCTCGTGGTTCCATTGTATTCGGTACTCGCCATTGACGCAGATTGGACCATAGATCTTGCGAAGGATTTTTCTCTCGAACGCTCCCAAAGTCCTTTCATCAAAGCTGCTCAACGTCCAGGTTTGTGATGCGTATAGTAGGACGGGCATGATTATTGACTTATAGAGCGTTAGTTTTGTTCGTCGAGAGAGAGCTCTGCTTCTCAATTGCCTACTGAGCCCAAAGTAACACCTGTTGCCAAGAGTTATCCTTCGTTTAATCTCAATACTGATATCGTTAGAGGAGTTAATGCTGGATCACAGGTAAACGAAGTCCTTCACAACCTCAAAAGAGGTGTGGTCAACAGTGACGTGGTTTCCAAGACGCTGGGACTATTTGTTTGTTGACACAATTTACTTCGTTTTATCTGCATTCACTGCAAGACCCATTTGACTCGACTCTTTTTCTAGCCTGGAGAATGCTACACTGACTTCGCGCGTATTATGGCCAATAATGTCAATATCATCAGCATACGCCAGCAGCATAACGCTCTTATAAAAAATTGTGCAGCTGCGTCTCAGGTGAGCAGCTTGGATGATCTTCTCCATGACTATATTAAAGAAGTCGCACGATAAGGAACCACCTTGTCTGAAACCTCGCTTGGTATCGAACGGAGGGGAGATCTTCTTCCCGATTTGTTCACTGCGCTGCTTGTATTGTTCAGTGTTATCCTGCAAAGACGTATTAGGTTCGCAGGAATACCAAATTCAGTCATGTTGGAATATGGACGACTCCTTATTGGACTGTCGAAGGCGGTTTTGAAATCGACAAAAATAGAATGGTGTCGATTTGTTTTTTTTTTTTTTTGATTCGCCAAGGGATTGTGAAATCTACATTGATACGTATAGCCAGTACTATACGCATGCACGACTCACATTCTAAAATCTGTCCGGTTCTGTCAGACAGAATGCACCTTCGTACTAAAATACACAACCATTTGGCGAAGTATGAATTTCCATCAAGCACATAAACTGGCTTTTCAGCAGTACTTAAAAATTGTATACCAAAAACGAAAATTTCTTAAGTATTAAATTTAAGTCAAGCCCGCTTGACTGCCAACCCAAAAGTTGCGGGTTCGGATCCTGTTCTAGCCATGGTCCTACGCTTTTACCTTTCTTTAATTCTTTCCTCATTTATAATCAACTGAAATAAAAATTCATGAAAATATACAACTTTGAAAGTTGTAGTTGGTGGTAGACACAAACATCGCTATGTTTGTGGAATGAGATTGTTTAATAACTCGAATTGATTGAGGTAAAGGCATTACACTTGCCTCAGATTCAAATTCGAATGTTGATATAGCGCTCCGCCACAATTACAACATTCTACTCTTGTTTCTCTTGATTTCCCTTTCTCTCCACCTATCTATCATCCCATTTTCCGAACCAAGGCAGAGTTGACTGAATAGGTTTGACACCTGAAATCCTTGGTTCAAAGCTAAAATAAGCACAAAAAATAATCAAGCTATAGCTATCGTTGAAAGCACTATACATGCATCGTAAAGGGTCATGAAAGGCAAAATTTGAAGTGCACTGACTCATCTTAAAAAGCAGAACATGTCTAGATCCTGTTCTTAGGATGCTCAAGTTTAGAGGTGAGAGGATATATTGGAGTCAATTACACCACACAGTCATTTATATAAGAAGGTGACATTAAGCACCGGTCTTCTGCTTCTTAAGCGAGGCAGCAACATTTGCTTTAGGCTGGTTTCTTACGAAGGAACAATAATATTTGGATTGCAACGATGATGACGTTAAGCAAAAAAACTGTAATAAAAACTGTTTTTGAAGCGATTCTATTGAACCAATGTGGACGTTATATTGTGGGTTCCATACTACGGATGCATATTCAAGAATTGGTCTTACGAAAGATATATATAGTAATTTAGTAGTGAAGGGATCATTGAATTTTTTAGCCCACCTTTTAATGAAACCAACAACACTTCTAACCTTATATACCGCCAAATTTACGTGGAGATTGAAGCAAAGTTTAATTACACCAAGATCAACAAAACTATGTACAATTTCTAATTTATGCTTTGAGCAGTTCTACGTGAGAATGTCATTGGTTTACATTTTTTCAAGTTAAGGTTTAGTATGTTGAAGTTACGCCAATCCACTGTTCTGTTTAAATCTGATTGTAAAAAATGTTGTTCGTCGAGTGACTTTTCGAGGGTCTTTCGCAAGATTTGTTGGGGCGTAAAGATCTGGTCGATGGTGGACTTTCCAGATCTGAAGCCACACTGATAAGGTCCAATTGGTTGACGATGGGCTTTAGTCTTTCACACAATACGCTCGACAGGACCTTATATGCGATATTAAGAAGGCTTATCCCACGGTAGTTATCGCAAATTGTTGTATCGCTTTTCTTGTAGATTGGGCAGAGAACACTGAGGTTCCAATAATATGGAATGCATTCTTCCGACCATATTCTGCATAGAAGCCTGTGAATGCATTTAAACAGAGCTTTGCCATAGGTCATAAACAGCTCAGCCGGTAGGCCACCGACTCCTGCGGCTTTGTTGCTTTTTAGCCGAGCTATAGCTGTTAAGACCTCGTTTTAGTCAGGCAGCGGAACTTCAACGCTGTCAACCATAATTTGGGTTTCCGGGATATCATCTCGATTGGCGCGATTGTTGTCAGCGTCGTCATTTAGAAGACTAGAGAAGTGTACCCTCCATAACATCTGTACTCTGGATATCTGTCACTAGATTCCCGTTTTCATCCTTGTAAGAAGAGGCTCCGGTCTGGAAACCATCGGCCAGGCATCTTATCTTTTCGAAAAAGGTTCGAGTCTCATTCCTGTCGCCAGGCATCTCAATTTTCTCGCAGTCAAGCATTTCTGCCTCTCGTTTTGTTCGTCTAAAAAGGCGTCTCTCTTCCCTCGGTAACACTCCATAACAGCACGCGTTACAACCAGTGCTGTCACTTTACCACAATTGTGGTAGATCTACTACTTTTTTGACTTCTCCACTTTTACCATTCACTTTTTAACTTTACTTTACCCAAAATCTACCACTATTTTATCTCTGTCATGATTTCTAGTTTCAACAAGAATTGGATTTTGTTTAAATGTTTGATTTGATTTGAATTGTGTTGGGAAAAAAAATCATAAGATCCATGGAAAATAATATAAAAATTCGTTTTTCATTTTTTTTTTGTTATCCCGAAATTTTTTTTTATTTAGCAGGACACGAAAACGATAGCTAAGTTACAGCTCTATAAAAGTTTTCAAACTCAATATATCACCTAAGCTAACAATCTTTTGGTGCGTATGAAAAATTTTCTTGAAAATTGCTTATTTTCTGCTTCGCGAGTTCGGTTTGTACTTTGCAACACATGATTGGCAGAGGAAGTAACGGAAATTGAAAAAACCGCCTAAGGCCACGAGCGTCTGAAAGTTACTAAAAATGTGCTCAAGTTTGATCCAATAGCGAGATTTTTACGTTTAAAAGTCTTTATCATCCGGTATTCACAATTGAAAATTGATGTAATGTATTTTTGGAAAATAATTTGAGAACATTTTTTTTTTCCCAATAAAATTAATGAATGTCAAAATAACTAGTCATAACTTTTATGACTCCATAAGCTCCATTTTTTTTTTGAAGATATTAAAAGTAGTACCAGTAATTTTCTTAATCTACCACTCTTTTAAGGGCGGGGTAAGGTTTTTGAAAAATGCCCAAAAATCTCAAGAATATTGTTTCCAAAATTGAAGTCGATCCGAGTAAAACTAACGGAGATATTAATTTTTAAGTAATAGTACCTCGAACGTAACAACCTACGTCTACAAAATTTTCAAGCGATTTTCCCAAAAAAATGTGTTTTCGAAGTCAGCGGTCTCTGCCATTTAGGTACATTCTTAGGTACACAAAATGTCGGACTTTTTCGTGGGAAATAGCAGTATACACTTTTGATGGCCACCAAAAATTTTTAAATTAAAAAAAAAAATAATCACAGAACGTTGAGGGGAGGATTTGATGAAACTTTGACTAAATTTTAATGGTGTTTTATATCATATAATTTCCGACCGAGATATAGTGAACACCGAAAATTGCTATTTTTCTAAGACGTTCTGGGAAAAGCTCTGTCACCGGCTTATTTTTCAATATTTCCTGATGAAAAATTTACATAATATTGTTAAAAGTACACTTAATAATGTTCATAAGGTTTCATAAATTTGCTCCATCCATACTCTCAAAAAACTCGCAAACAAAGTGTTTTTTTCTTATGCTGAAACCCTTTCCCCGCGCTTAAGACACAATCTAGCACTATTTATAATTTTCAAGTGACAACACTGGTAACAACCGACTGCAGGGTGGCTTGATCAATTTGGTTGCGTGTTTTATGATCAGGGGACAGCCAGGTGGCCTTGTGAATATTGAGATGCTTGAATCTAGTGCTACTAAAGACAATGTTTCGTGCGGAGAAGTCAATAAACTTCATTCCATTATTGGATGTGTTGTCGTGAAAGCCGACTGTTGGGCTAAATATGTTTTCCTTACCCACCTTTGCGGTGAAGTGACCAAGCACGATTTTTATGTCATGACGGAGGCAGCGCACGTATGCGTCTTCAAGACGCTCGTAAAAACTTTCTTTGATCTCGTCATCTTTTTCTTCTGTCGGAGCGTGCGCACATATTAGTGTAATATTAAAAAATTTAGCCTTGAAGCGGATTATGGGAAGTCGTTCGTTCTCAGGGGGAATCACAGGACATAATGCCGTATTCTCTTGCCAACTACAAATCCGCATCCAAACTCGTGCTTCTCCGCATGGCCGCTGTAGAAGATATCATAGGATGCTTGCCGCAAGCAACCCTGTCCCATCCATCGCATTTCTTGTATTGCAGTGATTTCATAATTATATCTTTCCAAGATATCAATCAGTTGGATAAAGGCACCATCCCAATGTAGGGTCCGGACGTTACATATGCATATCCGTAAATCATTATCATTTTTCCTTTTGCGGTAGTCGTCATCAGATTTGAGTATCATTCTTTTATTTATTCTTAGTTGTTTCATAAAAATTGTTTTTTTTGTGTGGTGGGCTTCAAACCTAACGCACAACCTTTGCTTGGAGGCCAAAGGGGCCCGCCGCTTAAATTAGCGGGTGTTAGTTTACCGTTTCCATGAGACACCACTTGGAGGTTTGAGTCGACTTGAGACGACTTCGACATCGATAATGCTGGCCTCGACAAGTTGAAGTCAGACACGTTGCCATGTGAAGACTGCCCCTTTGTCTCCCTAAACTAGAAAATAAGCGCCCATAATATTGTGAAAAAAAATATTTTTCAAAACGGATTAAATACATTAAAGCGCCATCACTTCTATGATGCTTGTAAATCAATAACTCAATTCTCTCTTAAGTCGACTTAAGCTACTCTTCCATATGACCACAGATATATATTAAACGATTTGGTTTTTGATCAAATTCTGATAGGGAATATTAAAATTTGGTTCATTAGTTCTTTTGATTACTGTCGACAGCTGTTTAAAAAATGGGCGTGGTTTCACTATATCTGTGCTTATGTTTCAGAAATCATTATTATTCATGAGTTGTACATGTTTCGATAATGAAACTGAGTGTGTGGGTGCCAATTTTGCCACGCCTACTTTTACCGCCCATCAATAAATAAAAATGCCTTACATCAGATATCAGAAGGTTGTATTTATCTTAAATTTGGTTTTTAAGTTATTGAGTACGAGAATATTTGGGGAAATTATTTTGCCGCATCTCCATTTTCCGCCCACAAATCAATAAAAATGCCATATTTCAGACATTTTTGGTCGTATTCGACTAAAATTTGGTAAGTTAGTTCGTATGGTATTTGTCGGATACAGCATAAGAAATGGGAGTGATCGCACTCAACCTATGCACACTATTCATAAATCATTTTAAGTCTTGAGTTGTACATGTTTTGATAGTGAAAGTAGGTGGGTCCAAGTAGCGGTCACTATATAAAAAGTGTTGCCACACCTACTTTTCCGCCCAACTATAAAAATAAAAATAAAAATAAAAAGGTGTTAGCTGCCCTCCGATGCACTTATGTCCTCTTTTAAAGTTAAAAGATTTGACTATGGATAGTTTATAATCTCATTTCATGTAACGATCATTCGATCTTTGTCGTTGTTTTTATAATGGCTTTAAGAGAGAATAAAGAAGTTCAATCCCAATAGAAATGTAATAACAATGCGGACATTGTAAGTGCGACCACAGTTCCTAATCCCCAATGTGCACAAAAACAGACGTGGATCTTTGGATATTATTGCGTTAACTGAGACGTGGCTGAACGGTAGCATTATTTACTTGGAATTGTTTGATAATACACGCAGAGAAAAAAAACGTTTATCGCCAGTTTGCTGCAAACGAACTTCGTTTGTCGTGCTTCAAATCATTTTTTGTAAACGTTTGAACAGTCGGCGGCATAATAATGGTTAGTTGCGGGAAACACGTTATTTAGTTGAGAGAAATTAATTTTGTTTGTCACAAACGGCAGTGGTTTTAAATTGCAGCAACCGAAAAATTTGTTTTTTCCAACTGAAAACTTCGTTTGCAGGAAAAAAAATTAATTTGTTATAAGCGAATATTTCTCAACTGACAAAAAAAGTTGCTTGATTTCGTTGATGAAAAGTGTTTAATATTTGCCATCAACGAAAAGGTAGTATTTTAAGAGTGTGAACAAACAGACACACAACTGTGAATTCCATGCGCAGTCACAAAACTGCTACACAGCTCGCTTTCGTTAATGACAAATGTTACATATTTGCCATAAACGAAAAAACAAGAATGTGTTACAGTTTAAGTAAGCGCAGCCACACGAATGGCATCTCGCTTGTACCTTTGCACTTTATCTTTACAAAAATTTTAGTTGTTGTTGTGATAATAATAGTTAGATTGCCATTAACGTAAGGTGTTTTTCAATTGCGGCAACCGAAAAATTTGTTTTGTTCAACTGAAAACTTCATTTGTAGAAAAAACATCAATTTCTTATGACATACACATTTGTAATCTAAAAAAATTCATGCTACACAATATCTCACAATAGCTCAATGGAAGCATGCTAGACTATCGCGCGGAAGACGTGGGTTCGAATCTTGGCTGTGTAAGTATCAAAAATTTTATTTTAATTATTGAAATTCTAATTCTGTTTCATTAACTGCTTCTTTAAAAATAGCCGTCAAAATAAGAATAATAAAAATAATAATAAAAAACATTAATTAAAAAAAAATTATTTGGTGTTCCTGTTGGGAATTGAACTCAGGTCACTCAAGTTCCTAAACTCGAACGCCAGCACGCTCGGCTAAACATGAACTTCCAAAACAATGATAAAATTTCATTAAGTTCAATGTTTTTTCGTTTCAAGCAAGAATATTTTTAAGTTGATAACAACTGAATACTCGTTTGCAGCAAATACAATTCGCAAACGAAGTATAGTTGGTGAATTTTTCAGTTACGGTAAACGAAAAGTTTCTTTGCGTGTAGTTTCCAAGTTTTTAGAAAGGACAGACACACTGACAATACTTCTGCAGTTGGTGGTGGTGGCTTATTAGCTGCTAGGAACTCTTTTGTTAGTTCCTTTATTGATATCCCCTGCTCTTCCAATATCGAACTTATGTGCGTTAAGGTTATACATTGTAATTACAAAGTATATGTTGTTAACGCGTACATTCCTCAAAGGAGCAGTGCTAAGGTCTATGTAAACCTTGCGGATTGCATAGAATACATTATAAATTTACTTGAATGCTAGCCATGAATGCTTTTGATGTTGTAAGAACTAATTATTGAAAATCCGAACCAAATCATACCCTACTCATAACTTAAAATCGAATGATATAACTTATCATTCTCTTGATCTGATAGATAGTTGATTAGTACATCAGAAATCTGAATTTGACACAACCAGGGTGAAAAGATAACTGCAAACTAAAAAACTGATTACCACAACAGAAATATGCATTTGCCACAACTAGCGAATATGATTTTTGTAACCTAATAAGTTTATTATCACAATAGAATCTGCTTTTGTCACAACTAACGACTGTGGTCGCAACAACTTAATATAACGTTTCCACTGACTAAACATTGTTCCGTGCAGCTTTTGTTTTTGAACAGTCATTTTTTTTACTAAACATTTATTTTATTCATACTTATTTAATAATAATAAAAGTTTGCAAAACAATATAATTCACACTTTCAGATGAATCTAACAGTTACATATTTATTTATGCGCGGCGTAACTTTTAAGGCAAATAAAATTGACATGGCAATTACTTAAAAAGTCATTTATTATGTTGAGATTTTGCTGAACAGCTTCAAGAACTGCTTTGTTGATTTCATGTGGACACATATTACTGGACGTAGTTCCATACTACCAGACTTTCTACAGGGTAACGTATGTTGAGTGGCAAATAAGCAGCAAAAGAATTTTTGACCGCCTCTTATGGAGAATTGAAGTGGTATTTTTTGTCGATTAACGTGACGTATGCAGAAAGTTCTTCAAATTTTCCTGGGTTGATAACCAGATTTTAGCATCTGCAATTTTCTTTCGTGGCTACCTGCTTTCTGTTTAGTCTTAAATTAAAAAAACACAATTAATAAAAAGGAATAAATTATAAAACATAAAAATTCAGACCGGGGCTCTTAAATAAAATTATTCCATATTTTCTTGCTCTGAAAATCGACGATGATAAACAAAATGGCGCTGTTACATACAAATAAAAACACAATTGAAGAACACTTTAAACTCAAGTATGGTCCCGTCAAAAGCTGAACACGAACTGACGAGCAGTGACTCAATTAGGGGTTGATTTATTGTTCCACAAGCAATGTACATAAGAACGAAAGAGACAAATATACATTAGAGACAGTGTTACCATTTACATTCCAAGTTTAATTATCATCAGTTTATGAATATGGGTTGCCGTGGTAAATTTGCAAACCAAGGAAGTGCAAGGAAGCACACGGTTTCGTTTGATTTTAATTAATTCAGTACACTGAGAGAAATATGTAATAAAATTAAATGAAATTGTTTTAATATCAAACGAATTTGTGTTTGAAATAGAGCTTGAAACAATTTCATTAAAGTTAAACACAAATGTTTTTAAAGTTTAATTTAAAACAAAAGTTTTTGTTTTTATAACAATGTTTTTAAATGTAAAAACAAATTTAAAACAAAAATTTTAATATTTAAAACAAATGTTTTGAAGCTTGATTTTTTCGGTGCCATTTTTCAGTTTTTCTGCGTTTTCGACATGAGATTCGTATTCAGCGACCCCTGGGACCCTCCGAATACCGAATTTCAACTCAACTCGATAAAGTTTGACTTCTAAATATTGAAATAATTAAGTAGTGATTATTTTATCTAATGTTTGTTATTTGCAAAATCAAAAATTCAAAAACAGTCATATTTTTCAGATGTTATTTTTGATTTCAAAGACATAAGAAAAATTATAAAAAAAGGATGGAGTTGATAATTGAAATTTAAGCACGTTTGTCTTTAATTTTGTTTTGTAGAAACACAAATGCGTTAAATTTCTATTTAAAAAGTTTTTAAAGGAAAGTTTAAAGTTTTTAAGGTTCATATATTTCAAAGGTTTGAAAAGGACGAATTTTTTTAAAAATTTAAATTTTTGGGCAATTTTACTTCCCTTTCTAAAGCGAGTTTTTAAACTTTTACTGATCAATCCTCGATAAATCCTCATAAAACTAGAAAAAAAGCCATACACTGAGGGAAATATGTTTTAAAATTAAATGAAATTGTGTTCATATCAAAGGAATTGTTTTTAAAATAGAGCTTGAAACAATTTCATTAAAGTTAAACACAAATGTTTTTAAAGTTAAATTTAAAACAAAAGTTTTTGTTTTTAAAACAATGTTTTTAAGCATTAAAACAAAAATTTTAGCTTTTAAGCTTGAATTTTTCGATGCCATTTTTTGAATTTGTCTGAGTTTTCGACATCAGATTCGTAATCAGCGACCCCTGGGACCCTCCGAATGCCAAATTTTTACTCCACTCGATGAAGTTTGAATTTTAAACATTTTAAAATAGTTTAAATATTGTAATAATTAATTATTTTTCATTTTATCTCATGTTCGATATTTGTAAAACAAGTTCGATAATAAAAAAAATTGACATTGTATCAACAGATGGTTATTTTTTTTGTCATTTCAAAGAAATAATAAGAGAAAATAATAAAAAAAGGAAAGGAGCTCATAGTTGAAATTTAATTTTATTTTGTAGAAACGCAAATACGTTAAATTGATTTTTTAAAATTTTTTGTTTAATTTTAAAGTATGTTTTTTGATAAAGTATGTTTTTTTTGATCGAAAATTTTAGAAAAGTACTGATTTTTACAGAAATAGTAATTAAAAAAAAAAAAGATTTTTGACTAAAATATAAATAAAATAAAAATCCAACGATGAAAAGTAGCATTGGTGTTTGGTTAACAAGTGCAAAAAAGTGCATTTTGAATATCAATATTGCTTTCCATTTGCTTGAACTTACTCGTAAGGTTTCCTTATGTCAATTTTGATTAAGCTATAGTTGTCTAATGACTCAAAAACTATAATAACACATTGCAACACCAAAAAAAATAACCATATACGGACACCACTACGTGATAAAAGACTAAAAAAAAAGACCCGTGTCTCCCAATTTTCCCCAAAGTCATGCACTTTTTGTTTTATGGGCCCCCAAAGATTTGGAGCCTCGGTATCATTTTCGTAAAAATGTGATCATTTTCTCAGGCTCATATCTTGTAAACCGTTCAGAATTTCGATTTACTCTCAGAGGCAAAGTTGTAGCTCTTGTCATAAGGAACAAAAATTGCCAACATATAAAATCCAAAAAACTTCACCTTCCAGGTCAAAATCGCAAAAAACTTAAAAAATTTCGATTTTTTTTTACCTTTTTTCCCGTGTTCAGGTCCATAGGTAGCAAACCGTTCAAAATTCAAGGAAACAATCAACTACAAAAATGTACCTAAGATCTCAATAAACAAATTTCTAAAACATATAAACTTCCTAGAGATGATTCTTAACACCGTTTTTTAATTTCATTTGTTTTTTATTTACTTCAACATTGAGTTACTATGCTATCTATTACAAAAATATTAAAAAAATGTATTCGTATTATAATAATTATGTTAAAATGTTATAATTATGTTTATAATGTTAATGGCCCTGGACTTGCAAATCGCGCTCTCTTAAGTTGTGGATCCAAATCGTCGTCCGAATCTGACTCTGATTCAGAAATTATGGTGTCCACAGGCACGTTGCTTCCAGACTGCCCTCCATCATCAGCTCTTTCTTCTTCAACTACTTCATTAACATCATACAGGGTGATCTTGTGACTCCACCAACATACCTCTGCAAGCAATGCGTCCAGGTTTTTGCCTTTGAACCGTTTTTCCATGGGCATTGTGGTTTGGTGAAACCGTTCTCCTTGCTCATCGGATTCGGTAGGGAGTTGTTTGATGAAATCGTCAAAATTAAAATGAAGAAAATGCAGCTTTAATGTCATCGATGCGCCGATTATTTCAAAATAATACAGCATTGCTTTCACCCATTCTCTTGCTTCCGGTTCCGCGTCTCGATCCGCTCCCAAGACTCTGGTGCATACACGCTGAATAAAGACAGAAAAGAAAACATTAACATAGTGTAAATAGCTATATATATAATACAATTAGGTGAACAAAAATCCTTTTACTTTCACTGTCACTTTATAACTTTCACCGCTGAGCTCTCGTTGACGTCGCGCTGTGCAATGCCTCGATGTGAGCGTCGTGTCGCTTTTATATGCTCACAATTTCATCTTTATGACAATGTGTTTCCAGGTATTTTTATATTTTGGCTTGTGTTTATGTGAATTCAATGCAGATGTTTGCTTCCAGGTAGTTTTTTGATAGAAGTTTTTTTGATTTGATATGTTCACAATTTCATCTTTATGACAATGTGTTTCCAGGTATTTTTATATTTTGGCTTGTGTTTATGTGAATTCATTCATGTCAATTCAAATTAAAAAACGGTGTTAAGAATCATCTCTAGGAAGTTTATATGTTTTAGAAATTTGTTTATTGAGATCTTAGGTACATTTTTGTAGTTGATTGTTTCCTTATGACAAGAGCTACAACTTTGCCTCTGAGAGTAAATCGAAATTCTGAACGGTTTACAAGATATGAGCCTGAGAAAATGATCACATTTTTACGAAAATGATACCGAGGCCCCAAATCTTTGGGGGCCCATAAAACAAAAAGTGCATGACTTTGGGGAAAATTGGGAGACACGGGTCTTTTTTTTTTTAGTCTTTTATGACGTAGTGGTGTCCGTATATGGTTATTTTGCCGTGACTTAAAAAATTACACACAGTGTAATTGTAGATATCTGCTACTACTTACTAAAGGTTCTTATACAGTAAAAGTGTAGTAAGCTGCTGCTTTTTGTGAAAGTTCCCACTTATTTTTCAACCCTGAATACTAAATAAACTTCCACTGTAGAATAGTGTTGCCAAGCATCAGAAAAGAGAATTAAAAAGTTTTCAAAAATGTTTAATATAGAAGAAAAAGTTACTCCAAAATTAAAAAGCAAATATTTTGTCAATAAACGTCAATATAAGACAACCTCTTCAAAATGTCAAACTCTCTTTATATTTCGGTTGGAATTTAATTAGGCAAATTCCCTTGTTTATTTGTTTATATGTTCCATTTATTTGTTCTGCGCAGAATAAGATACAACTTGATGCAGTAATGACGGTGTGTAAAAAATTACCATTAAACTATATATCGATAATTGGAGCTATTTCGGTAAACAGCAAACACTTCCACGGGTCCTTTCTTTTTATCAAATGGTCTCACTTTGGCGTTAGCGTTCTCAAATACACTATGATGAAAATTAACTCTTAAATCACTCCTCTTGGAATTTCTTTGTATGCTCTAGCTCTGTGGGCCGCTTTTCAACAAATTATTGAAATTGCTAATAATTAAAAATAATTCGCTTTGAAAATATATTTATCAATAATTATTAACTTAAACAAAACAAATTTTAATGTGTTCACGGGTTTGGATTTGCAGCTTTACGCAGTCAGCCGTTTCGGCTTATAAAAAATTAACAAGAAAAACTACTTTCAAAACGTTCACCTGGCAACTCTGTAGACAATGATGTACACAAGATCGGGCAACCATTTTAAAATCTAACGTGTGTCTCATTTTGTATAGGATAGACAAGGAGAGATAATGTATTTAAGAAATTTGAAATAAATTCAATCCATTCAATTCTTCGTTTATATTTTAGCATAAGCGCAGTTCACTATGGTAGAAAAATAAAAGCAAGGTTACAACGAAACACGTTTGCAGATATTTTGCATCAAAATTTAATAAAGTTGAACTTGATTCAAATTTTTAATAATGATGGTATATTTTATTAACAAGTAGTTGTGCAAAAAATTATTCGGTTGTAAAATTCAATATTCAATTGAGGGAATCAATTATTTGGTCATTTATTTCCAGTATTTTCAAGGTCGACCTAAAAAATGAGTCGATTCTGTTACATCAAACATTTTCTTATATGGATGAACGAATATTTCTGGTTTCTAAAACATTTCGATTCGGAATACCGAATTCAGTTTATAACAACCGAAAAATGTTCATAGCAACTATTTTTCGAAACATCCAACCAAAAATTTTGGAACTACAGCTAATCTGTTTTGAGAGTGTAGTAGTGCATGGTCTATATATTATGCCCTCATACTCAGTTTTATCGGATTAGGTGAAATAAGGGAGAAATTCAAGGTCAAATTTCACCTTCAAGTCACAAATTTTTTCTTATAACTCTTAAACTAAATTCAAATCCTTTGTAGTTACTGCATCTAAATATTTGCAATGGATGGTTCTTTACATTTTGAGACCATTTTTTGCTCAAAGAGTTACGTAAGGGGGTTAATTATTTCTTCGAAAACAGAGCTTTTCTTATTAAAAACAAAATTTTTAATTGTTCAGTTACTTTGTATTTGTCTTAAAAAACAATCAGATTTTGCTGAATTTTTGCACACACCTTCAGTAAAATAAAATAACCCACCTCTGAAAAGATCACAACAATTACATGTGCGCATCCAAAGATATTCGGATGCAAAGATTACCAAAGATGATAACTTCGTTAATGTAAGCCCTTGCGTAAAATCATTCAGATGAAAATTATTGATCCAACAATTTTCTTCAAAACTGTTTTTAACATTTTTACCGAAAGAGTTACCGTTTTAAAGATATGCGTGTAAATATGTAATAACAACATATATGAAAAATTCGAACTTGAGAAGAAATAGAAATAAAAATAATTTTTATTTTAACCGTTTAAATTTTTCATATATAATTTTCATATAATTGTAATTACATATTTATGCTCATATCTTTAAAACAGTAACTCTTTCAGTAAAGATGTTAAGGACAGTTTTGAAGAATGTTGTTGTATCTACAATTTTCATCTGAATGATTTTACTCTAGGGCTTACATTAACGCAGTTACCATCTTTGGTAATCTTTGAATCCGAATATCTTTGGATGCGCACATGTAATTGATGTGATCTTTTCAGAGGTGGGTTATTTTATTTTACTGCAGGTGTGTGCAAAAATTCAGCAAAATCTGATTGTTTTTGAAGACAAATACAAAGTAACTGAACTATTGAAAATTTAGTTGTTTTTTTAAAAAGCCCTGTTTTCCAAGAAAAAATTTACCCCCTTACGTAACTCTTTGAGCAAAAATTGGTCTCAAAATGTAAAGAGCCATCCATTGCAAATATTTAGATGCAGTTACTACATCGGATTTGAATTTAGTTGAAGAGTTATAAGAAAAAATTAGTGACTCAAATGTGAAATTTGACCTTGAATTTCTTTTTTATTTGACCTAATCCGATAAAACTGAGTATGAGGGCATAATATATAGAGCATGCACTACTAGAAACCATTGAGATATTTGAGGTTATTCCAATTAACCCTTAAATTGTCGCACAGTGTAATATATGTTCTGACTTACAACAAGTGGGTTGTATTTACAATAGTCTTAATCGACTTCTTGACCTGGTCTTAACTGCAGACAGTAACAATGTCATTGTTAAGAGGGCCATGCTCTAACTACTGTTGATGAATACCATCCGCCACTAAGCATTTGGTACAAATCTGACAGAGAAAATATAGTTAATTCGAGCTCAATAGATAAAGTTTATGAATTCAATTTTAAAAAAACTGACTTTTTGAAGTTGAACCATTTACTTCATAGCAAGATTAACGTTATTTTAGATTACATAAATGGAAATAATCTTGATGATTCCATTAATTTTTTTTATATGGAGCTCTTTGCTATGTTTTCTCAATCCATACCATATAGCCTCAAAATTGCGAAAAATTCTGCGTATCCGTGGTATACAAAGGATGTGAAAACTCTTTGCAACAACAGGAAAAGCGCTTGGAAGAAATATGTCTGTAGTTTAGACTCAAATGACCTAGAAACTTACAAACGTTTGTTTCTGGAATTTGAAAATATATCAGCTGCATTAAATAATTAATATTTAGATAATATTAAGCTAAGAATATTGTCTGATCCAAAGAAATTTTCATAAACACAAAGAAGAAATCTGATGGATTTCCCACATTATTCAAAACCATTGATGGATTTAGTGACGATCCCATTATTATTTGTGGCTTATTCGCAAATCTTTTCAAAGAATCATTTTGTTCTGATTCTTTGAATCCTGATAAAGATTATTTTGAATATTTGAATTCTGGACCCAAAGTTTCATTTAAACCTATATCCTTTACTTTTGAGGATATTTTAAAGTACCCGATGGAATTCCTGCCAAAGTGTTAATTCAATGCGGTTCCATTTTGTGTCAACCACTTTCTTTGCTTTTCAATAAATCAATCAACGAAACTTATTTTTCAATTTTTTGGAAAAATTCGTACATAAGTCCAATTTATAAAAAGGGTTGCAGGAATGATGTCTTTAACTACAGGCCTATTGCTAAGCTTTCATCAATGCCAAAACTTTTTGAGCGTATCGTCTATGATCGGGTAAAAATTCACTGCGGAGAAGTCATAACAGTCATAAGAGTAAAAAACATTGAATAAGATAACCAGGTCGACTGCATTTATACTGACTTTAGTAAAGCATTTGATAAATTACCTCACAATTTGATTCTATTTAAACTTAAATCAATGGGATTTTCTCAATATTTTGTTCACTGGATTCAATCGTATTTGACAGAACGATCTTATCAAATAAGATTTCGAGGTGTTTTGTCGTCTGCATTTGTTGCGGAATCAGGTGTTCCTCAAGGCAGTAACCTAGGTCCACTTCTGTTTATTTTAGCAATTAATGATGTTACCCATTAATGAAAATATATGAAAATATACAGAAAAATAAATGCTAAATATAATTCCGACCTACTCCAGACCGATCTGAAATCCTTTGAAGTTTGGTGTTCTAAAAATAATATGTTTCTAAATCCAGATAAATGCCAAACTATGACCTGTTCGCGAAAAGGAACGTTAATATTTGATTACAAAATAAAAGATACTGCTTTTAGTCGTGTACATGTTGTTAAAGACCTTGGTATATGCATGGATTCTAAGTTATCGTTCAATATTCATACTGATAATATTTCTAAAAAAACGCGTCTTCAATGCTTGGCTTTATAAAACGCTGGGCCAAAGAATTCAACAGCATGATTACAACCACCACATTGTATTATGCAATAGTGCGGCCTCACTTGGAGTACGCAAGTCAAGTTTGGTCACCAAGCTACAATGTGCAAGTTGATCGTATTGAAAGAATCCAAAAACGTTTTGTTCAGTTTGCTCTAAGGGGCTTAAGTGGAACTGACATTTTAAACCTTCCTCCTCATGAAGACCGTTTGAAACTGTTGAAAATGCAATCGTAAAGTGATAGAAGGAAATCTGCTGATATCGTCTATTTACACCAACTTATAACCGGTTTATTCGATTCTCCAGAACTCTTTTCTCTTTTTAATTTCAACTCTAACCGTAGAAGCAGTAGAAACGCTAACAACTTAATTTATTTACCATATAGTAGACTAAAAGATATTATGTAATTAGAGATCTATGTATGCATGCTTAGGAGTTATGTCCTGTGTTGTCCCTGAGCCCAATCCAAACATTGGATGGTAAATTTTTTCCACATTAACTTGTTTTTAGCCACTGGAATCCTTACCATACATTTTTTTTATGCTATGGGTCGTGGTTTCAAATGGGTTAATGCTGAGAAAGTGCGAAAAAGCTGTAGTAGCTTAACTCTATTGTTATTGCATGAAAAAAAATTATAAATCCGTCAAAAGAATTGTCAGAACGTTAACATAAAAGGCAGTTTTTAAGAAGTGCGTGAAGATAAATTCGTAAATCCGTTGCGATCTTAGCAAAGACACAAACCCATATTTTTTATCCGGATAAAGTTAAATTCGTACTATTTTCACAGTACGAATTTAACTTCGCATTTCCACGAATTCAACTATTTTGATGGGAATCACTTTAAAATTGTTTTGTTAATTGTTAATTATTCGTAAAGTTAGAAACTTATAAAATATATTAAAATTTTAAATAAATTAAAAACAAAACAAATTCAAGATTCAACTGTACAAACTTCGGATTAAAGACGTCCGAAAATATAACAAAATAATGTTTATGTTAAAAACATAAAGGGTAGGGACCGAAATGTACATTGGATTAACTTTGAACTAAAAGAATACTTCATTCGTATGTAATATATACCACCACACAGGAATTTGAATCACCTTCTTATCGATTTATAATTCATGCGAAACACTCAGGATTTGGGCCAAACGAATTTTTGGGAAAAGTATTAAAAGATAGGTTCATGGTACTACCTTGGAATGGCAAAAAAAGGATATCCGAAATACAGACTTGGCATGATATGCATGCCACTAGACAGGTAATTGAAGCACCTCTCCAAGGATATATGACTCATTCGTGCACAGTCAGGATTTTGGCCAAAGGAATTTTTAGAAAATGTAGTAAAATATATGTTCATGGTACTACCTTGGAATGGCCAAAAAAGGATATCCGAAATACAGACATGGCATGATATGCATACCACTGGACAGGTAATTGAAGCACCTTTCCAAGGATATATGACTTAATCGTGCACAGTCAGGCTGTTGGCCAAAATAATTTTTGGAAAAAGTAGTAAAATATATGTTCATTCAATTAACTTGGAAAGGCAAAAAAAGGATATCTGAAATACAGACATGACATGATATGCATACCACTGGACAGATAATTGAAGCACCTTTCCAAGGATATATGACTCATTCGTGCACAGTCAGGCTGTTGGCCAAAATAATTTTTGGAAAAAGTAGTAAAATATATGTTCATGGTACTAACTTGGAAAGGCAAAAAAAGGATATCCGAAATACAGACATGGCATGATATGCATACCACTGGACAGGTAATTGAAGCACCTTTCCAAGGATATACGACTTATTCGTGCACAGTCAGGATTTTGGCCAATATAATTTTTGGAAAAAGTAGTAAAATATATGTTCATGGTAATAACTTGGAAAGGCAAAAAGAGGATATCCGAAATACAGACATGGCATGATATGCATACCACTGGACAGGTAATTGAAGCACCTTCCCAAGGATATATGACTCATTCGTGCACAGTCAGGATTTTGGCCAAAATAATTTTTGGAAAAAGTAGTAAAATATATGTTCATGGTACTAACTTGGAAAGGCAAAAAAAGTACCTTTTCATATATCCTTGGAAAGGTGCTTCAATTACCTGTCCAGTGGTATGCATATCATTCCATGTCTGTATTTCGGATATCCTTTTTTGGCCATTCCAAGGTAGTACCATGAACATATATTTTACTACTTTTTCTAAAAATTCCTTTGGCCAAAATCCTGACTGTGCACGAATGAGTCATTTATCCTTGGAAAGGTGCTTCAATTACCTGTCCAGTGGTATGCATATCATGCCATGTCTGTATTTCGGATATCCTTTTTTGCCTTTCCAAGTTAGTACCATGAACATATATTTTACTACTTTTTCCAAAAATTCCTTTGGCCAAAATCCGGACTGTGCACGAATGAGTCATATATCTTTGGAGAGGTGCTTCAATTACCTGTCCAGTGGCATGCATATCATGCCATGTCTGTATTTCGGATATCCTTTTTTGGCCATTCCAAGGTAGTACCATGAACATATATTTTACTACTTTTTCCAAAAATTATTTTGGCCAACATCCTGACTGTGCACGAATAAGTCATATATCCTTGGGAAGGTGCTTCAGTTACCTGTCCAGTGGTATGCATATCATGCCATGTCTTATTTCGGATATCCTTATTTTGCCATTCCAAGGTAGTACCATGAACATATATTTTACTACTTTTTCCAAAAATTATTTTGGCCAACATCCTGACTGTGCACGAATTAGTCATATATCCTTGGAAAGGTGCTTCAATTACCTGTCCAGTGGTATGCATATCATGCCATGTCTGTATTTCGGATATCCTTTTTTTGCCTTTGCAAGTTAATTGAATGAACCTCTCTTTCACTACATTTTCCAAAAATTCCTTTGGCCAAAATCCTGACTGTGCACGAATGAATCATATATCCTTGGAGAGGTGCTTCAATTACCTGTCTAGTGGCATGCATATCATGCCATGTCTGTATTTCGGATATCCTTTTTTTGCCTTTCCAAGTTAGTACCATGAACATATATTTTACTACTTTTTCCAAAAATTATTTTGGCCAACATCCTGACTATGCACGAATTAGTCATATATCCTTGGAAAGGTGCTTCAATTACCTGTCCAGTGGTATGCATATCATGCCATGTCTGTATTTCGGATATCCTTTTTTTGCCATTCCAAGGTAGTACCATGAGCCTGTCTTTTACTACATTTCCCAAAAATTCCTTTGGCCAAAATCCTGACTGTGCACGAATG
Organism: Tetanocera ferruginea; assembly: GCA_958299015.1. NCBI lineage: Eukaryota > Metazoa > Arthropoda > Insecta > Diptera > Sciomyzidae > Tetanocera > Tetanocera ferruginea. The sequence continues at coordinate 82,452,868 of OY282640.1, read as the reverse complement.
AGTCATATATCCTTGGAAAGGTGCTTTAATTACCTGTCCAGTGGTATGCATATCATGCCATGTCTGTATTTCGGATATCCTTTTTTTGCCATTCCAAGGTAGTACCATGAGCCTGTCTTTTACTACATTTCCCAAAAATTCCTTTGGCCAAAATCCTGACTGTGCACAAATGAGTCATATATCCTTGGAAAGGTGCTTCAATTATCTGTCCAGTGGTATGCATATCATGCCATGTCTGTATTTCGGATATCCTTTTTTTGCCTTTCCAAGTTAGTACCATGAACATATATTTTACTACTTTTTCCAAAAATTATTTTGGCCAACAGCCTGACTGTGCACGATTAAGTCATATATCCTTGGAAAGGTGCTTCAATTACCTGTCCAGTGGTATGCATATCATGCCATGTCTGTATTTCGGATATCCTTTTTTTGCCATTCCAAGGTAGTACCATGAACCTATCTTTTAATACTTTTCCCAAAAATTCGTTTGGCCCAAATCCTGAGTGTTTCGCATGAATTATAAATCGATAAGAAGGTGATTCAAATTCCTGTGTGGTGGTATATATTACATACGAATGAGGTATTCTTTTAGTTCAAAGTTAATCCAATGAACATTTCGGTCCCTACCCTTTATGTTTTTAACATAAACATTATTTTGTTATATTTTCGGACGTCTTTAAGGGGGTCCTCTGGTAATCTATGCCAAATTTTAGCCTTTTTTCAAAATATTGTGGAAAGAGAACGAGTAAAGATATTTTAGTTCCGTTTTTTGATTTGGGTAGCTTAATTTATTGAAAAAAATACAAAATTTTGAAAAAGTGAATTTATGGACCGTTCAGAAAGTTCTCGGCCTGGTAACGAGGTTCTCCGGAAAAAAGGTGGGTCCAAATTGCGCACGATTCCAAGAGTAAACATCGTCTGAAAAAAAAAAAAAATATTCAGTTACTTAGAATGAATGTCCCTATAGCCCCTACCTCGAAAACAAAAATCGAAATTTTTTTAGGGGGGGAGCCGCCACTTTGAAAATGAAAAATCGAATTTCGACCTTTTTTTTTGTAGTCTAGTGTAGAAAAAAAATAGTAAACATTATTTTTTCGGCAAGTTTGAGGTAGGGGCTATAGCGGCGTAAATTCTGCGTCGTTTCATGCCTCATATATCAAAATCGGTCAAAAACTGTTTGAGTTATCGTGCGCAAAGTTTTGAAAAACATGGTTTCGAGAAAAACGCGTTTAAAGTTTTGACTTCAATTTTGAGGCACACAAATGACATTAACACATATTTTTTTAATACAATACTTACGAATATTAATCGGCAATTCCAGCCCCATAAAGTGTGCCTTCCTCCATCTCATAAAACGAGTTTTCCATGGCTTTTTGGGCTCTGCGGGCTGTGCGACCCTCTTTCGATGATGCGTACGTTTTTAGCTCTGAGCGTTGAAGTCGTTTTCCGTCGCGAGATTCAGCATACATCTCGGCTTGTGGGCCGATGACAATACCCATTGTTGACATTATTTTTAAAATACTTGTGAAGCCTTCGTTGAAAATGCAGGTTGCCAGAAAATTTGCGATTTCGACTGTGGTAGCACCACAGTGGATATGTTTCGGCGCAAAGGTCCACAAAAGCGAGTTGAACGATTCGTTACAATTTTGCGTTTCACCTCCAGTGCATCGGTTGAGTAGATCGTCGGATGATAACGCTTCGTATATGGGCTTCATTACTTGCAGAACCTTTCCATCAAGTGGGGCGTACGTGTGGTGAAATGAGGCTAATGAGCCTTCTGCTGCTGACTTTTGATAGGCGCACCAGCTGGACTCACCAGGTGGGCAATACATATGTTGTGGATTACTATCACTTGAACTTTTGTGATAATATGTTGACCATATTTCTTTTCTCATGTTTTCCACAGAGTCCTTATTACGTCGAATAGCAAGTCCATAGTAAGTAGTCAGCTCGCTTATGACTTTGTCTGTCAGTTTGCCAGTGCCTTTTCCACCGATGCCTTGTGTGTATATTTTGTAATATCAATACATATTTTGGAAGAATTCCACAGAATTTTCGACTAATGACTGCAGGCAAATAAACAACTTTGCTGATGCGTTATTTTGACGAAAACATACCTACACAAAAATGCCTGTATCTCCTAAACTATTTCGCATTTTGAAAAATCCTTTTGGATTTCAAAATTTGTTTTTTCAAATCATTTCAAATCATTTCAAAAATGTTTTTGAGTATCTGAGCAATAGAAATATGAAAAAAAAAAAATCGAAAAAAATTTTTCGGATTACCAGAGGACCCCCTTAATCCGAAGTTTGTACAGTTGAATCTTGAATTTGTTTTGTTTTTAATTTATTTAAAATTTTAATATATTTTATAAGTTTCTAACTTTACGAATAATTAACAATTAACAAAACAATTTTAAAGTGATTCCCATCAAAATAGTTGAATTCGTGGAAATGCGAAGTTAAATTCGTACTTGGCACTAAGTTAAATTCGTACTGTGAAAATAGTACGAATTTAACTTTATCCGGATAAAAAATATGGGTTTGTGTCTTTGACACTTCACGCACTTGTTTTTAAGTTTTTATAATTTATTTTGTTTTAGTGTCAATGAATCAGGGCTACGAAACACAAGTATGAATTTATTTTTATATTATATAGCTTCCTTATTTCAGAAGCCACATTTTCCTGAAGATCTCCTTCAAATCGATTTGAGCTACTACAAGATATTTTCCGGAAATTTCTAATTGCGTTAATTTTATATGTTTTGTCTTATAGCTGTAAAAGTGGTGTGGAGAATTGTTGCCATCTGCATTAGTGCCATAGTGTAAAATTAAAAATTCTTTGAATGTGATTTTTTGCCATAAACATGTGCAGTATTGGTTATGGCAATAATTCACAAGACACAAGGAATTTTGTGGAATTGGCCTTAGCCAATCCAGTGGCGTAGCTAGGGTTGGTGGTACCCGGGGCGGAAACTAAATTGTGCACCCCTTTAGAATATTTTTTTTTTATAAAATAAGTCGATGAATCTTACTACATATTTTCGAATTAACCTCTACAAAATTGAAATATTTTAGAGGAGATTAAAAAAATAAACAAAACTATGATATCCATGAATATTTGATAACAGATGTAAGAATCTAGAATTTTCACGAACTTAAAGAATTTTCTCTGAATTGTTTCAATATTTTTGTCTACCGGGCTTTTAAGTTGTGAGAGAAAAATTTACTATCAGTAAACCACACAATATCACTCACACACACACACACACACACACACACACACACACACACACACACACACACACACACACACACACACACACACACACACAATTGGCACATTCCAGGGCCAATCAAAAAAGAGTGCAACCGCGCCCAAGAGCAAAAAGCTCCCACGTGAGGAAGTGGTACAGCTGGGTTCAAATAACGAATTCAGCTCAAAGAAACTACCAGCAATGGAGAAAACTCTCACTCCAGTTGAAAGAACAGTCCAAAATAATAAGTGGACAAAAGTGCAGAAAAAACCTAGGAAAAAACCTAGGAAAACAAGGAAGAGACCACCTCGAAAGGATGCAATCGTTATAAGAACGACAGGCTCAGTTTCCTATGCTGATATCCTTAGACAGGTGAAAGCTGAACCCCAACTAAATGAGTTGAGTCAAAACGTCTGCGGCGTAAGGAAAACTGCCAAAGGAGAGCTATTACTTCTCCTAGAGAAAAACGCAGACCCTGCATCCGGAAAGCTCCAAAATGCAGTCCAAACGGTGCTCGGAACCAACGTCGAAGTTAAAATCCTAACCGAAATGGTGCAAATAGAGATAAAAGACATCGACGAGGTCACCACGAAGAAGGAAGTACTCGATGCACTACAAAACCAATTTGCTGTGCAGAAAGTCTTGCCATCCAACATACTCAGCTTACGCAGAGCATATGGGGGCACCCAAACAGCAACATTAAGTTTGCCACCCGAAAGCGCCTCAGAGCTGACTAAGGCTGGCAAGATTAGAATTGGTTGGGTTGTGTGCCGCATACGACATAAAACAACCCCCAAGAGATGCTTTAAATGCATGGACTTTGGTCATGTAGCATCAAAGTGCAAGAGTGAAGAGGACTGCACAAAGACCTGCTTTAGGTGCGGCAGCTTGAACCACCGAACCAAAGAGTGCAAAAACGCTGCAATATGCACGCTCTGCCTACGGAAAAAGAAGCCTGACACAAGGCATGCAACAACAAGCACTAAATGCCCGTTCTATCAGAAAGCTTTACGAGAGACTAAGGCTAGATGAGGTTTTATCAGCTTAACCTCAATCACTGCGAAGCTGCACACGACCTCTTGAAGCAAAACGTACGTGAAGAAAACGCTGATGTAGCCATACTCAGCGAACCATATCGTACTGACACCTCTGGATACCAGATCAGTGATAGATCCGGAAAAGCATCCATATGGAGTTGTGGCCGACGACAGCATCAAATAAGAGAGACAAAATCTATGAACTACTTCGTGAGGGCTAAACTGGGCGGATTCTATGTCTATAGTTGCTATCTCCCCCCAAGCCTTACTCTACAAGAAGCCACGAACGTTCTAGAAGAAATAGCAGAGGATGCCGTCGGAAAGCACCCACTAGTAATTGCAGGTGACTTTAATGCATGGTCAACTGACTGGGGATGTACAAGAACAAACCCGAGAGGTCAAGCACTTCAAGAGGCGTTTGCGATCCTAGATATCGCCACGCTTAACTCTGGACGGCAAAACACCTTTGAAAGAGCTGGGTATGGTTCCATAATTGACCTTACCTTTGTAAGTAGCAGCTCACTACCAAAAACTGCCTGGAGCGTAACCGGACACTATACCGGAAGCGATCACCACGCAATTATATTCAGCATGGGAGACTCCGACAGAAGAAGGGCGAGCACAAAACAGAACAAATATAAAGAAAGCACCCTGGACACTGGTATCCTAGAAGTCATGCTTTCAGATATGTCAGTAACGGGCTCTGCAAGTGACAAAGTTTCGCAAGTGATGGCAACTATTAAAGCGGCATGTGACGCCGCGATGGTTAAAAAGGGTAGAGGTAACAATCGCCGGGCTCCAGTCTACTGGTGGACTGAGGAAATTTCCAGCCTGCGAAGGTGCTGTATAAGAGCGAGACGAACATACTACCGCTCGAGAGGTACTGATGAATTTCTACCAAACCAGTTGCGTTTTAAAGCCGCTAGAATGGAGCTAAAAAAAGCTATAAAAAGCAGCAAATCCCATTGCTTCAATCAAATCTGTGACGATGCTGAGCAACAGCCATGGGGCTTTGCGTATAAGCTTGTTATGAAGAAGCTTTCGGTGTTTAGACAACCAACACCCACGTGTCCCGTACTGATGAGGAATATAGTTCACACACTATTTCCACAACAGTCCGACACGCCAGCAATAAACAGAGGTGATGAAGTAGAGTTGCAAAATTTTCAAAATGTAACCAATGAGGAGCTCCTAAATATAGCAAAAGAAGTTGTGGATAAAAAGGCCCCCGGACCTGACGGAATCCCAAACAAGGTGCTTAAGTTTGCAATAATGCAGAAAATAGAGGTGTTTGTTAACCTGTACAATGCGTGCCTAAAAGAAGGCGTCTTTCCACAATTGTGGAAGAGGCAAAGACTGGTGCTAATCCCGAAGAATACTAGTTCCTCAGAGGACCCATCGGCGTATCGTCCGCTTTGTATGCTCGATACTGCCGGCAAAATCCTAGAACGGTTGATAAGCAATAGGCTCCAGGCGTCTATTAAAGATGCTGGGGACCTTTCTAACCAGCAGTTCGGATTCCGCAAGGCCCGATCAACTACAGATGCCATTGGAGCCGTAAAAAATATGGCGCTTAATGCAATTGCAGGCACTCGATGGATGCACGGTGATAAAGAGTACTGTTTAGTTACAACACTCGATATCAAAAACGCCTTTAATACTGCTAACTGGACCAGAATATTGGAGGCGCTTGCTCACTTTGGTGTCCCTTTCTACCTTCGTAGAATTATCCGAGACTACCTCGAGGATAGAATTCTCCACTACGAAACGGAAGCGGGCTCAGAACGGTATAAGATCACAGGTGGAGTGCCACAAGGATCAGTGCTGGGTCCAGTTCTATGGAATATAATGTATGACGGAGTCCTGCGTCTACAGCTGCCGGATAGAGCCCACATTATCGGGTTTGCAGATGACATTGCCCTCGTAGTCGTAGCAAAGCATTTGCACGAAGCGGAGCACAAGTGCAACCAAGCGGTAATGGTAGTACAGCAGTGGCTGAACACAGCGGGGCTCTGTCTGGCAGAGCACAAAACGGAGACAGTACTAATAAGCAGCCGGAAAGTCGTTGAGTCTGCTAAAATATCGGTTGGTGACCATACAATTGTATCGAAACCATTCGTTAAGTACCTTGGCGTCATGATTGACCATAGGCTGAATTTTAAGCAGCATCTCACATACGCAAGCAAAAAAGCGGGAAGCGTTGCTGCAGCGTTAACAAGGATTCTATCGAATACCAGAGGCCCGAGACAAAACCGTAGACGGCTTATTGTCACTGTCGTTAGATCAATACTCTTGTACGCAGCCCCCATATGGGCTGAGGCTACCAAATCTAGCTCCTACTTACGAAGCATAGATTCGGTTTATCGCATCTGCGCACTAAGAGTATGCTGTGCATTCCGAACTGTCTCTTCAGACGCAGCACTGGTTGTGGCGGGAACTCCCCCTCTAGATCTTCTAGCGACTGAGAGCGTGATATATGGCTCACTCCCAAGCGACTTGCCTAAATCCTCAAAACGTAGGATAACACGTGACCGCAGTGTGGCGATGTGGCAGATGCGCTGGGTGGCATCACTCAAGGGACGATGGACGCAACGTCTTATTCCAAATTTGGAACCATGGCTAAATAGACGACACGGTGAGGTAGACTACTATCTCACCCAAATACTTACTGGGCACGGCTGCTTCAAATCGTACCTACATAGATTCAAGCACGAAGAAAATCCTTTCTGCAGTTTCTGTACAAGAAATGTTATTGAAGATGCAGAGCATGCTTTCTTTGACTGCCCAAAGTTTAACCCAGAAAGACTAGAGCTAAGCAATAAAGTAGGTAGGTCGCCAACAGTGGAAACTTTGGTGGACATTATGCTTACCTCAGAAGGAAACTGGACCTCAGTTTGCAACACGGCATGTGCAATAATGAAAGAATTGCGCCGAGTAGAAAGACTTCGTAGCGCAATAAGAAGTACATAGGAGTAAAGAATACTCAACCTTGCCAGGGGGTTTGAACATAAACATTCATCTTGCTAGGGACCGTAGTCGACGTTGCGTTTGCGTCATCCCCTTACAAGAAGAGACCGCAGGGGTCAGACCATGCGCCTGCGTGTAGGGATCAGCTCCCGATGCGGTCTCCCCCCGTAGAATAAACATTTTAATTTGGAAAAAAGGAGAGCAACCAATTCAGCATGGCTGCTAAGCTAGTGGACGGTAGTTCTTGTTTTAGATTAGTATTGGGTGTCTGTACCAGAGTGCAAGTATCCTACACGGATAATAGAAGGGGTACATAGAAACATGACAATACTAACGACAGCTGACTAGTGAGCTATAGGTGCTCAGTCCTCCCTCCTTCCGAAGCAATACTTAACGGTAGTCCCGGGGGGATATAGGGGTCAGATGAAGAGGTGTTTTTAGCGGATTAAAGTCCCGCACTCAGGCTTTCGATGCTTTTCATCTCACGGGGAAAAAAAAAAAAAAAAAAAAAAAAAAAAAAACAATTGGCACACATAATAAAGAAAATATTATGTTGTTTAAGAAGTTAAAGTTAAAGTTAAAAATAAGTATTTCAGATATCTTGGACAATTGTGCGTGGCAGCTGCCATACAACTTTAACACATTTACGGCCGGTTTGTTCACAGAGTTATAAATTTTCTTATAACGCGTTATATCTAAAACCAGCTATAAAATAAAACTTCTTTATAACACGTTATAATTTTTTTAAATTTGTTCATTCAATTTTTTCTGTCTTTTTGTAACTGGTTATAAACTGGTGAAATGCTTTTATAACGTGGTGAAAAAGTCAAAGCATCAAATATTAGTACATTTCGTAGCGTTTTGATAGAACTGACATTTAATTTATAACCAGGCTATAGAACTCGTTACAAATTTAAAACACATTTTGTGGCGTTTTAGCACAACTGAATTTTTATTTATAACGAGGTTTAAAGTTCGTTACAATTTGATATACAACGAGTTCTAGATGCCGAACAAACCGATTTAGACACAAAAACAGTTACAGAACAAGTTTTATATTTATAACTCAGCGAACAAACCGGCCGTTAGTGTATACAACTTATTTAGATATAACAAGGCTTGAATAAAGTAATAAAATGCTGATATTTTTTTATGTATGTAAAAATATAAATTTATATTTATAAAATAATATTCTCCGTCCAACTTGTAAGCAACGAAACACTGTGTGCCGGCGTCTTTAATACAAAATTGTAGCATGCGCCAACATGTTTTTGCTGTTGTTCTGCAACGCTAACATTCGCTACATAAGGTAAGGTTTTTTGATCACGATCAAAAACCCCAACAAAGCAAGTAATGTTTTTTGATCAAACAGCGCAACCTCTTCCATTTTATTCCGCTCTCTTTCTTCTGCGTGGTTGTGATTGTGCTTTTGTTTGAGTAGAAGAGCCAAATGCGGAATAGAGAGAGAAAAATGTTTGAGTGCGCGCGATTTTAATTCGGTACGTATAAGGAACGGTTTTTTCCATTCCCTGCTTGAAAGGACTTCAACCGACCCAGTCGGTAATGGCAGTACTTCGAAGCGCTACTAGCAGGCCTTCATATGGATTTCGAAGTGCTTCCACACTCATATCCAAGTATACTTTCTTTTTTATATGAAATGGCAAAATTTCGCAGGCCTTCCGCTCCGATAGCTCAAAAGAGGCCTGATAGAAGCACTTCTTAAGAATGGCTAAAAGTATTGAAAAAAATATTTTTTTCTTTTAAACCGTTATCCCTTTTTTATAAATTTTATGATTTTATCTTCTCTCCTTTAATTTTTTATGTCAGATTAATTTCAATCTATAAACTTTGATACAGCAGTAAGAAGGGCCATTATTATGTAATATTTTTGAACTGATATATATTTTGACTTTAAACGAAAAAGTTGCCCTGAAGTATATGAAAAGTTAGTCTTTGAAGGGAAAAAAGTTTGTTGTGCTGTCTTTTGTGCAGAAAAAGAAGGCCTTCAAGAAGGGCTCATAAGAGCAGCGAGGAAAGGATGTGTTTGGTCTTCAAAAGTAGCAGTCGATGCAGGCCTTCGTTTGAAGAGCGCTGGCTTAATTGCCTATTGGGGAGCTTATTATGATAAATTGTGTTGTGTGTGTTATTTAATGTTTGCACACAATTGACCGAGAACTGGACCTACATGTTTTATGCCGACTCTGAACGGCTAAAGTGCATGTTCTTAAGAAGCTTTACATGGCATTATTTACTCTCTGAGGTTTGCCATTGTCTGCAGAGAGGTGGTGAACTCGGGCATAACTGAAGAAAAAGTAGGACCTGCAAGCAAAACGTTGACAAATTTTTCCTAGTGACCCTGAATAACTATTAATATAAATATTTTTTCGAAATCAACCCCCATTTTCTACATAAAATTTAAATGAAAAGTTAAAATAATATATTAAAATTAATTAATAAACATTTTTCACAATTTTTATCAATTTCTTTATAGTATCTTTATTAATCTCCGCTTGGACTTTTATAGACAAGATTGAGGTCTGTAACATTTGACATATCACCATAAATACCACCATAAATATCTCAGTGTCACAATATTACAGTGATACCAAACTGATCTCAGAAATTTTTTTCATTCTCATTATCTACATAATTCCCAAAGCAAACTTGCCCAGGTTGGACAAGGTCAAGAGTCAAATCAAATCTGTTGATTCTTCAAATTCGGTGATTGAGAACAAAATTTAATTTCAATAATTAGAATAATTTCTAAGGAACTGTCCATCTTATCTTCTATTAAAAACTGTTTTTTTATGGTTTTTGTTGGTTGATTTGAACATAATAATAATTATTTTAGTAAAATAAAGAAGTCAGAAAACCATCTTAGAGTTTTTTAAAGACATTTTCAAAATCAATTAAAAAAAAGTCAGAACGCCATAAATTGTCAGGGAACGCCATTTATTTCATTTAAATAAAAAATATAATGAATTTAAATCAATTTAATATTTTAGAAATTTTCTAAGCAAGGAAAAAGTTTATTAATGATTTTTAAACTAGTAGTTTTATGTAACAGTATACCCAAAACATATTACTATTCAAAATTATGTTATGCAGGTTAACAGCTGTAAATGGGGTTTGTTTCATGATATATAGTCTCAGAACTTAGTTATCACAAAATCTTAAAGTATATTTTTATTTTTGACAGAAGTTAGTTTTTCTGAAAAGTTCTGGAGAAATGTATTGCTTACAAAACAACTGACGCCTCCATTCATCATACTCTGAAAATCATGCAGGTTTTCGAAACTTAATGGTTTTAGAAATGTCTACTATGCTAGAAAGTTTGAACAAGTGCTTTTTTATAAAACTTAATGAAATACAAAAAAAAAAATGTTTTAACATTTTTCCTTTTGTACTCCATCTTAATATCATAAAAATTTTAATATAATTTGTTTGGAAATTGCACCCCTAACCAATGAAAAATTACATATGGAATTGACTTGGGTTTTAGTGTGAGCGTTAATATTAAACAAAATTTAATATAAAGTTTAAGTTTCTTTCAATAAAAACGAAGTCCTGGTGATGGTAAAAAATATTTTCATTCACTTTTGCACCCTCTTGATATTCAAATATAAAATTTTGAGGTGTGTTCTTTTTAAAAATAAAAACAAAAATTATGTGGTAAAAAGTTCTTTTGCCAAATTTTGCACCCCATTTTGGCGTGCACCTGGGGCGGACACCCCCCCCCCCCTTGCTACGCTACTGAGCCAATCTATTAACGGCACGACAAAAGCTATTAATGCCAAGTGAGGTTTTGATATAAAAGAGATTATGGCAATAATTCACATATATGTATGTGCATTAGACCGTACCTCAAAAAAAAAGTGCGCCGTAAACCAGCGAATATGACGCATTTGTGCAAGGCAATTACGAAAAAAATTTTTTTTTTTTTGACCGAACGTAGCGCATTGACATATTTCTTCATATCTCTGGTGTTTACAGTCGGATTTTAAAGTTTGGTACAACAATGTTTTTGTCTCAAGAAGATCAATATGACCTCTTTAGAAGTACTTGACCTCAGGTGTACCGTTCTGGTACTTACCCTCCAGATCTTAGTTGCTACCATCCTAATGTACCATCCTTATATTAAAAAAATAAAGCTCTTAAAATATCATTAATCTTTTGCCCAGAAAGTATATCGAAATTTCAAGCAGAACTATTTTTAAAAGATTTTTGAAAATTTTTTGCCGAACGTAGGGCTCCCTTTTTTCATTTTCATCATATCTTCGGTATTAAAAGTCTGATCATATTGAATGACATATCGATGTTTTTGTTTAAAATAGACCAATTATTTTTATTCCAAAATAAAAAAAAATATTCCTACAAGTCCTTGGAAGGTTTTTAATTGATTTTGAGGAACTTTAAAGCTCGTAAAGAGCTCTAAAAAAGGTTTCAACGCTATTTTTGTTGTGATTTTCTAAATGTACAATGGATTATTAGTTTCACAGCCACATCGAAAATATCAATTTCAAACACTGGCTATTGCAATTCGTTTTTCCCCGTGAAAAAACAGTTGAAGATTGCGTCTGTCTAATATTTATTTCAAACGAGAGTTTTATAGAGTTTTGATCATTTTCAATAAAAATCGAACAAAAAACATTTAAAAAACAAATGTCTTTTATTGCGAGTGACTTAAATAATACCAAATTTCTAACGGAGTATGATGTTATAAATTTTTTATTGTATCTGCGGCATAACAGTGATAAGAGTCGAAAGTTGGATGTTTTTAAATAAGAAGCTGTTAGAAATGTAATCGTTTTGTGGCAACGCGCCGGCATACCAATTATAATCCTAACGGCGGTTCGGAAACGTGTTGATGTACTTGTGAATACCTATTATACAATTTCTAAAAATCGATTGAGATATACCCTGAATGATTGGAATAAATTGTTTAAAATTTCGATTTGTTTTAAAAATCCATCAAATTTTGACGTGATTCAAGTTGGCTATATTTCTGACAGCTCTCGAGTTTTGATAAAATGTGGGCCATGGGTTGTTCATCGGTGACCGCCGAAGCAGATTCATTTACTACATGAACAAAACGCTCGGTGTTTTGAGAATGGCATGGATAAGCTGTGAAGTTATATAGGTTTACTATAAAAATTAATCAAATTAAGTCATTTTCATTGTGCGAACCTGGTAATTTCATTAATTTGTTTGAATATTGCAATGATTCTTGCTGGTCTTAACAAAATATTCTCCGGGTGCGAGAAGTACGCATTGTTTTTTATAAAAGGACGAACTGCCAGTTGAATATCTTATGACTTATTGTTTAACTTTCGACTTTTATCACTGTTATGCCGCAGATACAATAAAAAATTTGTAACATCATACTCCGATGGTAATTTGGTATTATTTAAGTCATTCGCAATAAAAGACATTTTTTTAAATGTTTTTTGGCCAATTTTCAATGAAAAAGATCAAAACTCTATAAAACTCTCGTTTGAAATAAATATTACACGGAAGTAATTTTTAACTGTTTTTTCACGGGGAAAAACGAATTGCAATAGCCAGTGTTTGAAATTGCTATTTTTAATGTGGCTGTGAAAATAATTATACATTGTATATTTAGAAAATCACAACAAAAATAGTGTTGATACCTCTGTAAGCATTGGCATTATTTTTTATTCTTTTACGAGCTTTAAAGTTCCTCAAAATCAGTTCGAGGCCTTCCAAGGACTTGTAGGAATATTTTTTTTTTATTTTGGAAAAAAATAATTGGTCTCTTTTAAACAAAAACATCGATATGTCATTCAATATGATCAGACTTTAAATACCGAAGATATGATGAAAATAAAAAAAGGGAGCCCTACGTTCGGCAAAAAAATTTCAAAAATTTTTTTAAAATAGTTCTGCTAGAAATTTCGATATACTTTCTGGGCAAAAGATTAATGATATTTTAAGAGCTTTTTTTTTAATGTGCATGTACTTATATAAGTTACTGAATGAGGTTTCACCGTCTTATTGTTATCCAAATTTTAACTTTAACTTTAACTTTAACTTTAACTTTAACTTTAACTTTAACTTTAACTTTAACTTTAACTTTAACTTTAACTTTAACTTTAACTTTAACTTTAACTTTAACTTTAACTTTAACTTTAACTTTAACTTTAACTTTAACTTTAACTTTAACTTTAACTTTAACTTTAACTTTAACTTTAACTTTAACTTTAACTTTAACTTTAACTTTAACTTTAACTTTAACTTTAACTTTAACTTTAACTTTAACTTTAACTTTAACTTTAACTTTAACTTTAACTTTAACTTTAACTTTAACTTTAACTTTAACTTTAACTTTAACTTTAACTTTAACTTTAACTTTAACTTTAACTTTAACTTTAACTTTAACTTTAACTTTAACTTTAACTTTAACTTTAACTTTAACTTTAACTTTAACTTTAACTTTAACTTTAACTTTAACTTTAACTTTAACTTTAACTTTAACTTTAACTTTAACTTTAACTTTAACTTTAACTTTAACTTTAACTTTAACTTTAACTTTAACTTTAACTTTAACTTTAACTTTAACTTTAACTTTAACTTTAACTTTAACTTTAACTTTAACTTTAACTTTAACTTTAACTTTAACTTTAACTTTAACTTTAACTTTAACTTTAACTTTAACTTTAACTTTAACTTTAACTTTAACTTTAACTTTAACTTTAACTTTAACTTTAACTTTAACTTTAACTTTAACTTTAACTTTAACTTTAACTTTAACTTTAACTTTAACTTTAACTTTAACTTTAACTTTAACTTTAACTTTAACTTTAACTTTAACTTTAACTTTAACTTTAACTTTAACTTTAACTTTAACTTTAACTTTAACTTTAACTTTAACTTTAACTTTAACTTTAACTTTAACTTTAACTTTAACTTTAACTTTAACTTTAACTTTAACTTTAACTTTAACTTTAACTTTAACTTTAACTTTAACTTTAACTTTAACTTTAACTTTAACTTTAACTTTAACTTTAACTTTAACTTTAACTTTAACTTTAACTTTAACTTTAACTTTAACTTTAACTTTAACTTTAACTTTAACTTTAACTTTGACTTTGACTTTGACTTTGACTTTGACTTTGACTTTGACTTTGACTTTGACTTTGACTTTGACTTTGACTTTGACTTTGACTTTAACTTTAACTTTAACTTTAACTTTGACTGTGACTTTGACTTTGACTTTGACTTTGACTTTAACTTCAACCAGCACTTTAACAATTACACTTGTTATTTAAAAATTATTTTCAATTTACTTCACTTTGTTTGTGATATCAAAAAATAAAATATTCAAGGGAGAGAAAAATTAGATTTGAGAAAAGCAAGACATATTTTATTTTTGTAAAAAACGAATATAAAAAGTTTGAACAAAATTTGTAAAAAATATAGCCAGCAAATAAAATTGCTATATAGCTTAAATAAAATTGCAAATTTACAAACAACGCAAATAAAATTGCAATAAAAAACCTGATTTTTAATTGGCGCCCAACGTGGGGCCTGTCGAAAATTTGCTGCTCGCATCTTGATTCAACTGGAATTCCAGGAGCTTATCAAGGATTTTTTCCAATAAGGAAGGACGAACAGTACGACGGGCTGAAAGAACGTATAAAACATTTTCAGCAAACAAGAAAGATAAGCTTAAAATATTGTAAGTAAAAATTCAAAATTGATTTAAGATTAAAAAATATAAAATTAGTAATAAAAGATTTTAAGAAAATTTTTCGCAAAACTAAATGTTACATAAGATAATATTAAATAATTTGGCTAAAATTTTGGTGATTGTTTTTTAATTAATTTAATAAAATATAATAATCTTATTAAAGATTCGCTATCTTCACGAAATATAAATAAAAAATAATAATCTTATTTTATCTAACTTAAAAATTTTTTTCGATAACAACGTGTGTAAAAACACCAGTTGTAATTTTAAATTTATAATTTTTATATTTATTCCCAATTTTTCTTTGAGTAAAAATATTAAAAATGAGTGTCAATAGAAAGCAAGTATTAGATTTAATAAAAGAAGCGACAGCGCAGTCAAGACTAGAATTAACGGATAAAAAAAATCAACTAACCTTAGCTCTAAGTCGTTTGGGACAACCAAGCGTAGAGCCTTACTTACCAGTTTCCATAGACCCAACCGTTGACTCTGAAAATGCTAACCTAACCAGAATTTAAAGGAGACGCTAGATCGTACCCGGCTTGGAGAAGCGCTGCTCATTTTGCTCTAAATTATTATAGAGAGGGATCCTAGAAATATATTGCCATTGGTATATTTCGAAACAAAATTACCGACTCTGCTAACTCTACTCTTTCATCATTTAACACAGTCCTTATCTTTAAGGCAATTATCTCCAGACTGGACCAAACTTACTCTGACAAAAGACCAATTTACGTTTTAGAAAATGAACTAAGTATTCTTAAGCAGGGTAAGCTATCTTTAGTAGAGTATTATGATATGGTGGACAAGCATTTGACGCTAATCATCAATAAGCAAATTATGCTTTACGAGAATAATATTGAAGTCGTCACAACACTTAACGAACGTGCAAGGGAAAATGCGCTACGAGTGTTTATTTCAGGTCTCCGTCGTCCAATTTGCGATATACTCTTCTCTGCAAGACCTAAAGATCTCCCCACTGCACTCGCAGTAGCGCAAGAGCTGGAAATGAACCATAAGCGTTATTATTTCGCACACACTTTTGCTGTGGGTGACTGGGCCAAGTTTAAGCCAACAGTGCCTCAGTATCAACCCGCACAGCGCAATTCTTTGCCAAATATGCGTTCTTACCCAAATTTTAACAATTTACCAACACCTATGGAAATTGATCACGGTACTTCATATTATAGACGACATATAACTCCGCAAAATAATGTCCTACATCAACCAAAGCAAATCACAAGTAATTACTTACCTCAGTCACATCCATTGGATCAAACACAGCAACAGAAAAGTTCTTATCATCCAATGGGTTTTAAACGAATACGCGAACAATCAAATTCCATCCAATCACCTATTCAAAAATTCAAAGAATAAATTTTATGCCTGAAACAGCAGACGATCAATCAAATGAGGTGGAACTTGACTCTTATGACGAATATTTTATACAGGACGATCACTTTAGGGATGATATTGAAGATAATTTCACCAAAGATCATTACTATCATAAAAACGAGCAGAATAACAGCATTGTCTTCAAAAGCGAGATTAACCATTTAAACTAAAATCGCTCCTACCATTTTAGTAGGATTGTTCATTTAAGTAGGTTTCGCATTTTAATTGATTGAGAATTTTATTAAAATTAAATTATAAGTGTTTGAATAATCACTCAAATTTAATTTTATTAGTTTTTAAAATAAACTACTAATATATTATAAAAAAATTTTAAACCTAACGTCTGTTTCGCAATTTTGGATATTTTTTTAATGAATCAACCAAAAAGTTCAAAATTATGGAAAATCTTTGTTTCGAAGCTTCTCACACCTAAACTAAAATTAATAGCTTAAAACCCTTTTGGAATTTACTTAATTGGAATGTTTTAAACACATCCTCATACTTGTTTTTTCTCAAATAAACAAGTCGATATTTTGCATTTTGTCCCTTTCGTTACACTGTGCGGCGTGGTTTCGGTGGATCTGGCTAACATCAAACCAGGGAAAATTGTACATTCTCGGTGGCTCACCAAGGCCGCTAGATTATTACGATTATATGTGACAACGGAAAATCCAGATGCAAATTTAAGAATTCTGGTTGAATTTATAATTAAATGTTATGTGCCAATGAACTTCAATATCAAGTATTACAGCTCTGTCGTGTACGGCAGTGCATTATTTTTCAACTTCATTAGTTGGTCACGATTTCTAGAACCACGTTTACGCAAAATTGTCAATCAACTTATTACAGATAATTCATATTATGCGCATTCGAAAAATATCTTTTTATCAATGTTTTTTGATGATAGCAAAGAAAAGCGCGACTGTGCTATCAACATAATTCTACGCTAACGTACAGATGTTGACGACCCAACGCAACTTAGAGCTTATAAAAAACCAGATATAAAGTTTAATTGCACAAGTTACACGGAAATGATCAAAATGAATGACATAAATAACGTATTTGAACCACCATTCACGCGAAGCATTCCGTACGATACATTGAAAGAATATTTAAATCAAGATGATCCACCGTTTAATGATCCAAAAATTCCATCATACATACAAGGAACGGAACAACATGTTCGATTGCTAGCTAGCGTTTCCAAACGGGTTATACCGGAAAATGTAGAGGCTGTTATGGCGACGACATTAGAGAGCCGTGCGAAATTGCCCAGACTTGAAAGTAAAAAAGACTTCAAACAATAATTTTTTTAGTTTCTTTTCTATAACTAACTGAAATTAATTTTTTCATTTACATATGTTCTGACTAAATAAATTTCAAAAGGGAAAAAATAGATATTATTATGTATAAATAAATAATAAATATTATTATAAATAAATAAATAAAAATAAAGAAAAAACATAGCCATTTCGCTGTTTTTTCATATAAAGGCCAAAAATGGAGATTTTTTGAAATGTTTGTATTGGGAACCCCACAGGGGGGTTCCAGGGGGTGTGCCACTGGCATGGGTGGGTCAAGCCTCCAAAGTTAGTGGGGGTCGGTCATACATTTGGACTCGATTGGAGCACTCTTAATGGGTCAAAGAGGGATTTTCCAAAATTTGCCCATACCCAAAAGTTCGACTCAAATTGGGGGACATCAGAATTCGTTTTAGAGTTATGGTTCCTTCGGCAAAGTTTCTTATTTTGATCCCTAGAATACGATTTTCAAATAGCATTTTAAATCGACCCGCCCTAATGCACATATATACATGTGGGGAATTACCAATGAATATATTTTTTATTAATTTTAAGTTTTTAGTTATTTTTTAACAACTATTTTTGTTGAATACAAATTTTATAATGAATCAATATCTGAAAATTTTTGATTTATAAAAAAATTACAATATTTTGAATTCTTAAAAAATAATTTTTAGATAAATGTGTTAAGTGAAAATTTTATGAAGTGTGTGTTTTGTATGTTGTGATGTTGGTGTTTATATGTGGTAGTATTGAGTCACCACATTATTCCACCTCCTTTCTGGAAAATTTTGGTCGTGTTGGCTAATAAGTTAAAGTATACTTTTTTTGTATTTTTATGTTTAGTTGAATGTGTCTGTGCTGTTTCAGTGTCTAAGGAGGCGGGCTTAAGCTTATCAATGTTGACTGTTATGTTAGTGTTATTTTTACGAATTGTGAAGTATTTCGGTGTTCTCTCAATTACTTCGTAGGGAATATCGTATGGCGTAGTGTTTTACGAATTGTGTCGTTGCGGACGAAAACAAAGTTAATAGACTTGAGGGCTCGAGGTACACATGTGGACAGAAAAATAGGTGCGAGAATAAAAATGCCCAATATAACGATACAATTAACCTACATGAATGCCCACACTAAGAAATACCTTTTTTTAAATATGGCAACATTGTTTTCATTTAAAAATTTAAATTCCCGTTAGTTTTTATGCTTATAGATAAAAATACATTGAATTTCTTTGTTTATCTAGCAATTTTGTGTGGACAGTAAAATAGGTGTGTTCTCTTTAATATTATTGAAATAGCATTAGTATAATTAAATAATAAGAAGTAAATTTAAAGGTAATATGTTCTTATTTTACGCAAAATAATTTTAATTTAAGATAGTTTAAGTTTATAAAAAAAATTATAGATGGGTCGTGGACATCACTGTAGCGCAGAAGAAAGAAGACTAGGGCAGGAGCTTCGAAAGCATGGACACACGTACAAATTCATTGCCAATGCTTTAGGACGGTCTCAAAACTTCGTGACAAATGGTCTAAAACCCGAAAAAATAATTGAGAGTCTCTAAAAAACCTCTTCAGTTGCAGATAACCGCATTGTAATATTGGCTAAACGTGATCCTTTCATGTCGTCTAAAGCCATTGCAGCCGATATTGGTAATATTGTTTCATTCCGAACAGTACGTCGCAGATTGGTAAGTGAAAAACTACCCGGAAAGATAGCTTGAAAAGTTATTTTGCTTAGAACGGCAAACTTAAAGAAGAGGAAAAATTTTGCATTGGCTCATAAGTCTTGGTGCGGTCCTGAAGGCGAACAAAAATGGCGAAACATTCTGTGGAGTGATGAAACGAAGATAAATTTGTTTGGTAATTATGCTGAGCGGAATGTTCGCCGACCTAAAGGCAAAGAATTCCATGTCAAATTTACAAAAAAAACCGTGAAGCATGGAGGAGGCAACATAATGGTGTGGGGCTGCTTCTCGTGGCAGGGGGTAGGTACTATGTACGATGTACTATACTACTAATACATCGGATTGAAAGTACTATGGACAGTGTAGAAATAAGCGTTTTTATTTCAATTATTTTCTTTTAGATTTAAGTCGAAAGCACATGAACTTGGACTTATTGTTTTTTTTTTGAGTGACAATACGGCACTTGAACCGATTGCTTGTAAAATGAAACACTGGATGTGGAGTTTTTACTGGTAACAATAAAACTGAATTTATTGATGAGCTTTCGACCCTTTTATAGGCGAAAACCCAATAATATAAAATACAATAATCAAATTAAAATACAATAAACAAATTACATATATATTTTAATGACAAATATACGGTCTTGGAACTGCAAAAGCTATGTCAGCAATTTATGTAAGCATGCATTGGCTGCTTAGTGCAGTTTTGTTGCTGTTATACATTTGTTTACCGTGCCAAAGTTGCAGGTGGGAGCAATGTGCTAAACCAAGGCCTCGAAAGAGGTAATATTTTAGCTGACTCAAGTTGCAGTGCCAAGACCGATACATGAATTTTAAATGAAAAAATTAACTTCAAATGACCATGAAAACCGTACGATTCAGCGACCCTGAAATCGTACAGACAGATTCGTGTACAAGGATTTATTGGAGAGAGTAATGCTACCTTACGCAGAAGAAAACATGCCACTTTTATGGAAATTTCAGCAGGACAATGATCCGAAGTATTCATCCAATTTTGTAAGAACATGGTTTGCTGAGCAAAATCTTACGGTTGTTGATTGGCCAAGTCAATCACCTGACCTCAACCCAATTGAGAACCTTTGGGGTGAGCTTAAACGACAAGTTTCCAAGCAAGTCTGCAAAAATTAAAATCAATTATGGACAAATATTGAAAAAGCCTGGTATGATATCCCAGTAGAGACTTGTCGCAAGTTGATATCCTCCATGCCCAGAAGAATCCAAGCCAAGCTGTACTAAAAAATAATGGTGGATATACCGGCTACTTAGTACTTTTAATAATATCTAGTTCAAACATTACATCTTTTATATGAAATAACCGCATTATTTTAAGTTATTTTATAAATACCTATTTTTATGACCAAGTTAAAATCGATAAGAACCATGAATTAACGAGTTTTAAATGTTTCTTTTATTATTGTTTTTTTTTCATAATTATTTTTCTAACAATTAATAATGCCTTTTTTATATTCTTAAGTCAAATACAAAATAAATTCACAGAAAACATAAAATTGATGTTTTTTGTATAAGAATAAAGCACACATCTATTTCATTGTCCACATGTGTATATATTGTTGGAAGTTAGTGCTTTGATGCGCAATGTTTGACTTTTGAACTTCTACGGCCTCTTTAATTTTGGATAAGGTGTCCGACGAATTAAAGTTCTGATTGCTGTGTATTACTATTTGTTGTGGTAGCCTGAGTGTTTGACCAAAAACCATTTCAGCTTGTGAAGCCTTAATATCTTCTTTGACCGTGGACCTGAGTCCTAGAAGAACTAGTGGTAGCTCTGCGTACCAATTTGTCTGGTTATTACTCGCTATTAGAGAAGTCTTTGGTTGGCGGTGAAATCGTTCCACAATCCCATTAGCTTGTGGATGGGATTGTGGGGGCCTCGGTAGTCGAGTGGTTAGCGTGCTGGACTGCCAATCCACAGGTTCCGGGTTCGAATCCCGGTCTAGCCATGGTCCTACGCTTTTACCTTTCTTCAATTCTTTCCTCATTTCTTATAAACTGAAATTAAAACTACATCAATATATACGACTTTGGAAGTTGTAATTGGTGGTAGAGATGTTTGTGGAATGAGATTGCTTGGTAACTCGAATTGACTGAGGTAAAGGCATAACACTTGCCTCAGATTCAAATTCGAATGTTGATACAGCACTCCGCCACACTTTAACATTCTACACTTCTTTCTCTTGATTTCCCTTTCTCTCCTACTTATCTTTCTCCCCATTTCCGAACCAAGGCAGACTTGACTGAATAGGTTTGACACCTGAAATCCTTGGTTCAAAGCTAAAAAAAAAAAAAAAAAAACCGTGAGATGTATTCCTTTTGAAGTGTATCTACGATAGTACTGGCGTTTGTATCTTTAATTGGATACGCTTCGGGCCAACGTGTGTTTCGGTCAGAGGTTGTGAAGGCCTCTATCTCAGCTCTTGAAAGTGCGTCTGCTACGGTGTTATCAGTAGCTTTAATGGGTCTGATTTCGTTGGAAAACTGAGCCATGAATTATAGGTGTCGTGTTTGCCTTGGGCTTCTCTCTGTTTTTGAATGTAATGCTGAAGTAAGTGGTTTGTGATCTGTGTATATTGTAAATGTTCGTCCCTCTAAATAGTGTCTAAAGTGTTTAATTGAAAGTAAATTGCTAAAAGTTCGATTTGGTGGTATGCTCTAACTAGGTCTTATTTCGAAAATATGTATTTGTTGTGTGAGTCAATAGATAGGTCAATAGATAGGGACTGTAATTGCGTTTAGTCTTCTATAGTCACCACAAGGTCTCCAGTCGTTCACATTCTTTTTTGGTACTAGATGTAGTGGAGACGATGACATGGAAACTGAAGGACGGCAGATGCCTTCTTTGACTAAGAAGTCAAATTCTTGTTTGGCGATTTTGTATTTGTTGTAGTCAAGGTTTTCTTCGTCTTGAAAAAGGTAACTGTCCTTCAGTTGTTATATGGCGTACTGTTTTGTGTTTAACTGGTTTGTTGTAGTTGGGTTCTGCTGTTAGTGATGGGTAATTCTTGAGTGTATTTGTATATTTGTTGTCTAGTGTAATTAGCTTGGGTAGTGATGTTTCTGTAATTACTGTGATTGCTTTAACTGATAGTTGTGTAAGTTGATCAATGAATTTCTTGTGTTTTAAGTGCATATTTCGTAAGGAAATCTGTTCCTATGATGGGTCTGGTAATGTCTGCTGAATGTTAAAGGGAAATCGCGTCTTAGAGTCAAATTTACGTTAAGTCATTTTTTGGCGAAAGTTGAGATTTTACTACCGTTAGCTGCTGTTAGTACCAAGTCTGAATTTTTCTTGTGGGCTTTGAATTTATTTATTGGAAGTACTGAAACTTCTGCTCCACTGTCTATCAAAAAGTTATGTGATTGTCGTTATCGTAAATAAAAAAGGCGGCGTGTGAGTATTGTTCGACTTCCGTGATTAGCCATCGCAATGATGGAGTCACTTAGTTTATTGAGTTATGTTGTGTTGTGTTGTGTTGAGTGTCGTTTTGACCGAATGAGCATGGTTGTCCGCATTGCCTAGCTGCCCTACCAAACCTAAAATGGTATCTACATACCCAGTTGGTAGATCGTTGTAGTGACACACTTCTTGACGGGGATCTACGTCTTGAAAATCTTCGGAAATTAGTCTCTCTGGAGTTCGAACGTGAGTGATAACGGTATCGTTCGTTTTTTAACTCTTGGGCCTCAATTGCTAGTTTGTTGAAACTTTCTTGGATTTTGGACGTTGTTTCAGCAAACGATTGCGTTATCATCGCAAGCTCAGAGTTTTGGGTAATTTCATGCGCTAGGCATTATTGACAACTGACGCGACTCCGGATTCTGACATAACTTCCCACAAATTGTCAGCTAGTTTCAACTGTTCCTCTAGTTCTCTATGAGCAGATCCGGTCAAAGAAATATTAAGGTTTTTGGGGAGCTTGCGAAGCCACATTTAATAAACTAAGTCGCTACCCACTGTAGTACCGGCTAACATTATAAGGGATATAAGTCCCTTTGAGATGGTTTTTGGTCACCTCAGTGCCAGACAAAATTTTGTCGAACCTCTTGGCTTCACTTAAAGAGTGTTGGTCAATCAAAGTCCTTTTTAAACCTTCATACAAATTTGAGGACGGAGGTTTTTGTATGAAGTCTAGCACTGTTATAATTACATCTTCATGTAGAGTGGTTACGAGGAACTCGTACTTAGTCTTGTCAGTTGTGATTCTTTTTGCCTGAAATGGTATTTCTGCATGGGCGAACCATGCGTCGGGACAAGTGGTCCAGAATTGTGGCAATTTTACTGACGCCGCTTGTATTTCTGAATGCATTTGTGCATCAAATGGATTGAGAGGGTGTTGGTAACCTTCGCCGAAATGAAAGAGATGTGAGAAAGGATTAGAAGTATATAAGGGGGTGGACGGTTGTCTGGTGTGGGGTGTTGGTGTGTGTGAAAGACTCATAGTTTTTTTTTTTTTTTTTAAAATTTGTACCTAAAAATGTGTTCCTATCATGTGTTTCCCTAGTGCAGTGGAGTGCCTACGGATGTGAGGCAATAGGTTTCTTACGTCCCTATTGTCTTACAAACGTTTTAAAAGCCACGGTGTGTGCATCGTGCAAAGCTAAAAATAAAAAGCAACCTGTAAAAAAAAATTTATAACATGTCAAAAAAGAAAAATATAAAAAAAATTTTATAAAATTTTAAAATAATTGATGTGCCGATCTCGTAGCTGCAGTAAAGGGTCCACCATCTAACTTTTTTTTTCAACTAGTGCTTATATCGTGAATGGTAACACTTAGCACATGTCTGATTTGACAGGTAATTAGTTTTATCCTTCCGCTGAACGAATATGGTTGTGTATACACTTGAACAACGCTGGGAAATATTGCGACATTACTTTGAAAATTATGGTAATGTTGCAGAATGTGTGCGAAAATTGCGTACGGATTTTGGAAGAACAGAAGCACCGTCAGCTCCGTATGTTCGTTATTTGTGAAAAAAGTGAAAGAAACTGGTATCTTCGTCGATAAACCAAAGCGTGAAAACCAAATCAGTGCGTTCACCCGAGAATATTGCTGCTGTGGCAGATAGTGTGCGTGAAGCGGCATCAACATCAATTCACCGTCGTTCTCAACAATTAAACATTTAGGAGACATCATTGAGACGAATTTTGCATAAAGACCTTGGTATGACGCCATACAAAGTCCAATTGGTTCAGGAGTTGAAGCCAACTGACCATCCAATGCGTTTTCGCTTCGCTGAGTGGGCCTGCGATCGACTTACAGAAGATGCCGATTTTGCCAATAAAATCACCTTTTCAGATGAAGCTCATTTTGATCTTGGCGGGTATGTAAACAAGCAAAATTGTCCCATTTGGGGCACAGAAAACCCGCACGCATACATTGAAAAGACTATGCACCCAAAACGAGTCACTGTTTGGTGCGGAGTTTGGTCCAGAGGCATAATTAGGCCATTTTTCTTCCAAAATGAGCAAGGACTGGCCGTTACAGTCAATGGCCGTCATTATCGGGCCATGCAGAACAAATTTTTGTCCACAAAAATTGAAGAGGAGGATATTGGCAACATTTGGTTTCAACAGGACGGCGCTACGTGCCACACAGCCGAAGCTACATTCGATGTTTTGCGCCCTGTTTTTGACGATCGCGTTGGACTATTATTTGTGGGGTGCCCTCAAAGATAAGTGTTACGCCGACAATTGACAATTGCCAGAGGCAATTGACGCTTTAAAAGACAATATTCGTGAAGCCATTGGTGAAATACAGCTGCACAGAATCGACAATTTGCTTAAAAATTGGACCGATCGTGTAGGCTACTGCATGGCCAGCCGATGTAGCGTGCTTGGTCTTAGAGTTTTTGCGTCGAAACGATCTGGAAGGTTGTGCACATCTAGCTTTGCTCTTGCTAGCTCGCCGGGCAGTCGGGGATCTTTCCAAACCTTTGACGCCAAGACACAACAACATTAATTTATGAGCACTTAATGAAAAAAAAAAATAAGAACCGGAAACTAAAACAATGAAACTCGAATTTAACCAAAATTGAATCAAACTGAACTTAAAAAAACTTGCTTACATCCCTAGATGATAAAGGGTGCCGTCTTCTTTACCCTCCCTACCATGCCGTATCTTTCCCCATATGTCAAAATCGGAAAGTGTGTCTTGGTATTTCTTTCGTAGTTCTCTACTAAATAACTCCCATGAGAATTGACGATGACCACGATGAAATTTCCACGATGATTTCGAAACGATCTGGAAGGTTGTGCACATCTAGCTTTGCTCTTGCTAGCTCGCCGGGCAGTCGGGGATCTTTCCAAACCTTTGACGCCAAGACACAACAACATTAATTTATGAGCACTTTATGGAAAAAAAATAAGAACCGGAAACTAAAACAATGAAACTCGAATTTAACCAAAATTGAATCAAACTGAACTTAAAAAAACATGCTTACATCCCTAGATGATAAAGGGTGCCGTCTTCTTTACCCTCCCTACCATGCAATGCCACGACGATCTTAATTAACATTGCCCTAATCTGTACTAAAACCTTCCTACCTCACCTTACCTTGCTGTAGAACCATGGACTAAAAGATAAATTAAGCATCATTGTATTTATAAGTTTAATTTATACCAATTTATTTTATATATATAATCCATCAAAAATAATCCATTAATATGAATCTCGAGAATAATCTTAAATTCATCAAAATTTAGTAAAAAGACTTCTAGGTTTTTATACAAATTACAAATTGAATTACATAAAAAAAATTTGTTTATTGAACAATAAAGAAAAGCAAAAGAAAAAAAATAAAGTTTTGTTTTTTTAAGAACAGCTGGTTTTTGTTTACTAACCAGGTTTACAAAGCATTCTGCTCAGAGTAGCAATAATAATGAATTCTCAAATAAAAATAACTAAACCAGTCTTGGAACACGCGGAATTGAAGCAACGATGAGAGATTAAAGTTGTTGAAGCGTAAGAGTTTAAAATTTAAGTCTTTAAATCAATTTAAAGCCAAGCAAAAAAAAACTTTTCGCCAGAGCGGAACGTGCGGAATTTAAAAATACTGCATCTATGCATCTAATCAACTGAAATACTCTATATGTATTAATAATAAAACTTACTTTGTTTTTTTTTTTTCAGCATCGGTGAGCTCAGCGACGACGATTGTAATGTTGTTGTTGTGTATCTGCTTTGGAATATCTTTTGAGTTGTTTAGGCTATATTATAGAGAATTTCAGTTAAGTTAAATTCAATACGTATAAAAAAAAACGAGGATGAGACAAAAAAATTTAGATAAGAAATACAATACAATACAATTGAAATAATTGTGTGTCTTAAATATATGTTTGCTTTAAAATTCAATTATTTTAAGTTTTAAAAATCATTCTTAAATTAAGTTTTAAGTTTGTAAACTAGGTTTTAAGTTCATAGATGTGAGCAAGTTTTCACATTTTTTTTTTTTTATTTAAGTTTTTACGTTCGTTCTCTAAGTTTACTTTAGAATTAAAAATTTACGTATAAATTTAGCATGTTTTTTTTTTAGAATTACGGACTAAGGCTTTAATTATATTAGGTATCCGTTAATTTATTTGAAGAACCTTTTTGTTCCCTACGGTACCTGTACGTATTGTTGACGTAAGTTTAGCAAGCGTGTTGAGCGTTTTGCTGTAGCTTTTGGAGCATTTTAGTTGTTTTTTTTTTCATTTTTTTTTCTGAGCGTTTTGAGCGTTTGAGCGTTCCTTGCTGTCCACTTGTGCAGGGTCCTCACGTCTTATGGTGAGACGCGAAGACCTAGCTAGTGGTGGCGGGAAACCTTGTCGCTCCTTGAAGGGCACTCGAAGGACAGTCGAAAGACACTCAAGGCGAATCGATTGGTCGCAAGCATTTACAGCCGAAACCCTTTTGAGTCGAAGTTTCTGCTCCGAGAGCCGTGTCCTGGCTGTTAAAAATATTCTTGTGGGTTTTTTTTTCCAGCAAAAGTCCAATATGACGATTGTCTAACACTAGACAATAAAACAATTTTGTTAAAATACAAAAAATTTTCTTTCGTGAGTGATAACCTTACCCGATAATCTCAAAATCCTTTCGAGAAGAAAATTGTGTTTAAAAGTTTACAGTTTGACACACTTAACTTGTACTTGCACTGCTTAACTAATTAACTCTTTCTTTAAGCGTTGTTCGATATTTAATGATCTTACTCAAACTGATCCGTTAATGTAAAGCCGAAATTTTTGTCTATACTTTAATGTGTTAAGCGAAGAGAGTTCAAATGAGGCAACGGAACAATCATGCGTGTTGCTACCTGCGACTAGCTTGTACTTAGTTGGTCGCTATAACTTATTTTAACCTACCTTCAATTCTTGAGACTTTTATTAATTCATACTTTTATTTTATAGCTATATATTAATTTATGTTTATCTTATTATTTCCATTCTAATGTTTATGCTTATATATTATAGTCGATATTTGATATTTTATATATTATTATTTATAAGTCATGTAGATATTTAAATATATATTACTTAATTTGTTTATTTATTTATTATTGTCTAAGTAAATAATTTGTTCATTTATTTATTTATATGTTTTTATAGTCTTTGTTTTCCTATTAATTGTTTAGTCATTGGTTACTCTAAACAGCTAACGAAAAATCTAAGCAATTTAATGCGCTACACAAGAAGAGGTAGGGTGTTGTGTGGGTGTTTTGCTAATGAGCAAGCTAGTTATAAATGTTATTTTCAGAGGTAGGCAACTGCATGCTGCGTGCCGCTACGTAAGATACGTAAGGTATATGTCGTTCTTAGGTGGCCATTACAAAGCAGATAATATATCTTCAAATAGTTAAAGTATTTGGATTAATATTAGCTGAAAACAGGCTACCAAACTTATGGTTTTTTCTGAATATCTTTGCAGTGATAAATTCCTAATAATTTTCCATTTTCCTTTTCTAACTCATAGTAAACCGATCCAACCTTGCGTTTTACTTTTGCTTTTATAAAAGTCGGGGCGAGCTTAGCGTTAAACTTTTTTATTTGGCTGCTCTGCGCAAAATTTCTAGCGAATACTTCGTCTCCAATTTTAAAATTTATATCACGACTTCGAAGATTGTATCTTCTTTCGTTGGTTTCAAATGCTTTGGTCATTTACTCTTTAGCTTTGATTCTCATTGTTGTCATCATGTCTGGATACCTTATTAGGGTGTCTTCTGTTGCAAAATTTAATTTTCGCAACAACTCATAGTATTCTCCATGCAAAACCATGTTTTGCCCAAAAATAAGAAAATATGGTGAAAAGCCCGTGCTCTGATGGATTGTGCTTCTCAATGCTGCGGTTATTTCACTCAGATGAACATCCCAAGTGGTATGATCCTTTTCGATATATGCCCTAATGGCTGCAATAATGGATCTGTTAACTCTCTCAGAAGAATTGGCCTGAGGGGAATATATTGCCGTACAAACATGCGAAACACCAAATTGTGTTAAAAAGGACTCGAAAAGGCCAGATTTAAACTGAGTGCCATTATCAGTTAAAATGGTTTCGGGCACACCGAAGGTGTAAAATATATAATCTTTTAAATATTCACAAATATTGCTTGATGTAAATTTCTTCAACGGTTTAAGAAAATGGAATTTCGACATATGGTCCACGACTATCAGCAACCCAATATGTCCAGATTTCGACCGAGGATAGGGTCCTAAAAGATCAAGAAACAGTCTCTGAAAAGGTCGGTCAGACACCATTGGTCTGCCCATGGGTGGTTTTAATATTTAGTTTGGATTTTTGGTGCATCGACAAATCTCGCATTTGCTCACATATTCTCGTATATCTGAAACCATTCCAGGCCAGAACAAATGACGTCTGATCTTCTCTAGGGTCTTAGCTGTTCCACAGTGTGCTGCCAATGGTGGATTATGTGCTCGGAATAAGACATCTGGAACAAGAGAACTAGGAATCCAGAGTTTCCACGAATCTAATTCTTGCTCAAAATTTCCAGTAGACTGCTCGGTGCGTTTGTACACGAAGTTATCTAATATTTTTTAATCCGGAAGCTTTGATTTAAAAAATGACTAGAATTCGCCTAGACCTAAGTGACTATGAATATGACATAATATACAAAAAGGGTAGTATGAACACTAACGCAGACGCACTATCCAGAATCCAATTAGACTCTGAGACTTTAAAACAAATGATACCACAAGAAAATGATGAAAAAGCAAAAAGAACGTTAATAATTACAAGAGGCATGGCACATAAAGAAGCCATTAAAAATACAGAGGCAAATGATAACAATAATGAAGAAACCTTTGTGGATGGTGACAACACCCAGAAGTCTGATCAGCTTCCGATATGGGATTGTACATCCGTTACAGACGTCAGGAATATGAAGAATTTAAAGTTTTATATGGTCAATAATAATGATATTATTAATAAAATATATATTGAAAATAATGTAGTGCACGTAGGAATTAGTGATAATCCATCGAAACCAGTTTCGTTTTCGGAGAAGCTAAGATCTAAACAAAATAATTTTAAAATGCATGCGGGATACAGCGATAATTCAACGAATCTAGATTCGATTATGAAGAAACTGATATCTAAAATAAAAAAAGAGAATATTAAAGAACTAGCGCTAGCCAACAATGATAAAATATTCCAATTATATACAAATAAAGAATTTAAAGAAGCTTATACAAAGATACAACAAAATATTCAAAAAAGAAACAGTCCTCAAAGTCCTCAATTAAAAATACTTATTTATGAACCACCAAAAAGGATACAAGATGACCTTACAAAGTTCAAACTAATTAACGATTTCCATAACACAGGCCACCTAGGTGTAAGAAAAACACTTATAAAATTAAAACAAAGATATGTTTGGAAGAACATGGGCAAGATGGTAAAGAAATTTGTGTCACGCTGTGATATATGTGCAAAAAGTAAACAAACACTTCACACAAAATAACCACTCACGCTAACAGACACCCCTAGCAATAGTTTTCAGACATTGTCAATTGACTCTGTAGGACCATTACGAATTTCAAACGAGTACCGCTACATACTGAAAAGATGCAGACACTGTTGCAAGAACATTGGTTGAGCAAGTAATTCTAAAATTTGGTCACTTTCAAGTGTTGAAATCAGATAATGGCACTGAATTCAAAAATGAACTAATGCGTAACATATGTACACTTTTGAAGATTAAACAAACATTTTCGTCGCCATACCATCACCAGACAATAGGCTCTCTCGAAAGAAACCACAGAGTGCTAAACGAATTTTTATTGACAACAGCTCCTGACCACGAATGGGACAAGTGGATCCCATACTTCACATTTACTTACAACACAACTCCACACATAGACACAGGATACACACCACATGAATTAGTATATGGAAAACTAGCGTCATTACCAAATGACATTTACAATAAACATCTGCATGAATGTAAAAAAGCTACCCATGAGACGCTCACCAATACTGACAACATCAGCTCATTCAATTCTGTCGCAGTGAGAAGCAGAGAAGAAATGAAAAAGAGGCATGAATTCTGCAGAACATGAGAGAAGCAAGTTCGTTATTCTCGCACGATTTGGACAATTCACGAACAACATTACGCACAGTTCGGTAAACGTTGGTCATTGTTGTGTGGGATGAATCAATGTTGTACTGAAAAACGATGGTATGAAAGAGACATGACCGTGTTGAAGCTTCAGCGAAGTTAGGTTTCGTTGATAAATACATGAATTGCAATGGCACATTCGAATAACTCGAGTTATTTGATGGAAATTTGTAATAGAAAGACCGTAGAATTTGTGAGAACTTATTTAATGTATTTCTATGCATTTTTTCGTCACACAAATGATAGATATAATAATTAATAATCACTTTTTAGAATTCAATTGAATTTAATGATAATAATTATTTTTATAGTTTTAGTTTCAGTATTTATAAAAAAAATACAACTGATGAAAGAAATAACTAAATTTAATGTTACGTAAACTTAGGTTATCTGTTAAGGGTACTTGTTCACAATTTAAGTTCACTGTAAGGTCTATAAGGTTAAACGAACGTTATTAAGGGCCTATTAAATTTTTTAAAAGTTTTATTCTAAAGCGACAGTTTATGATAGCAATTTTTTTGTTTTTGGATTATAATAACAATATTGTACAAAACCTAAGCAACTCGTCCTACCCATTTGAATAGAGTATCAAAATTTGTATAAGGCGCAGAAATTAATATAAGAAAAGATGTTATTTTGCAGCTGTACTAACAAATATAAGAAAAGAAAACATGTTTCCTGTAGTAATGGTTTATATAAAATCAAAAAACCAAACATTGTCTACAAAAGAATTGTGGAAAACCTAAGCAACTTTGAATAACATTATTTTTTGTTTATGGATCCAGCGAAACTTTGAAGATTTGATTTTGTCTGATGCCAAATTATGTCTTTAAATTTTAATTTTCAAATGTTCTTTCATTGTAATTATACATTTATTAGTTTTTTTTAAGAGCAAAGTGTTGAAGCGTTGTTTGATTATCTTGGTGAAATTTCAGATGAGATTGAAGTTTTGCAATGATGGCAGTCAATGAAGGACTATTATTTATTTTACTATTAATCGCGTTTTATTAATTTTAATATGTATTAGGGAACCTTGTTGTAGTAAAACATCGCTTAAGTAAAAAGTACTCCTCAGTTTAAAGTAACATTAAATTTTCAAAACCAATATGGCGAATGAAACTTTCCCTTAAACATAGTATTTTATAGCTCAAACTAGAACCAAATTAAGATAAAAAAGTTTTAGTCAATACCTTTAGCCCTGTGCTTTTACAGACCCTTCCAGAACTCGGATAAAGATAATATTACTGCTGTTCTACTATGCAGAAGTGTTGAACACTTTTGAGGAGTAGAATTGTATTCATATTTACAGAAAGCATTTTTCTCAAGTTTATTTGTCAGTTGAATTGCATTGAAGTACGATTTAACCGTTACACTCTTTTACACACCTTAGCACCCTTGTATTATAAAAAATCTTTAAAGCAGTGATTTCTTTACAGAAATAATTTTTGGTGGTAATAATTCTAGTCCTTGGAAGGATTTTGACTGAGCTTCTTATGATCAATTATGTTGTTAAATGTTTGCACACAATTGACCCAGAGTTGAACCTACATGTTTTATGCCTACTCCGAATGGCTAAAGTTCATGCTCTTAAATAGAAGCTTCACATTGCTTTATATATTGTCTGAGGTTTCTAAAGAGGTGATGACCAAACAGAAAATTTTATTTTTCTTGAAAAAACTTTTGCCCGCGTTGAGGTTTGAATTCGTTCGCTCCGTTGGCTCCGTTGGTTCGCACGCAATACACTAAGTACGAACTATACCGGCCACCACTTAATTAATATTAAATAAATCATTAAATAATAACAGTGAAATATATAGTGTATCACACTTAAGGGGGGACATGACATTATCCGTTTTTTTTAAATTTACTTTTTTATAATTTTGTATTTTAGTAAATATTCTAAGAAAAAAAATGTCATGGAAAAATTCTTACGGGTTCCAAAGTTACAGCCGGATTAGTGAGAGCGCATTTTTGTTTTTCAACCTTTTTTTTTCTTTGTTTAAAAACTTTGAACGCGTTTATCTCGAAACCATGTTTTTCGTACTGGTTGAGGCACTAGCGAGTTCATTTTTGTGACGAAATTTTTTTTTTTTTTTTTATTTTTTAAACTTGATTCGCTATCTTTGACACGAGCTTTTTTTTAAAATTTTTTTTGATTTTTTATGAGTTTTTAAAGTAAATATTTTTTCGAAAAAACACACTTTCAAATTTGGAACATCACCAAAAATTGAAAAAAATTTCAAAAAAAAGCTCCTGTCATACGATAACCTAATTTTGTTAAGATTCAAAAAAGTAATTTTTTTCCAGATCGGACAATTTTAGCGACTCCCAGCGCTGCAACCACGAGGCCCCGTTTTTTTCTCTGCCACCAGTTTGGAGCTCTATAAACCCAAAATTTGGGAAAATGTTTGTTTTTGACTGAGTTATAAATTCTTAAAAAAAAGGTCTGTTTTATCTGAATGTTATGTCCCACCTTAATACACCAATTTTACCACATTTTCAAACATATAAACATAACATAACATGTATAACATACGACATAAGCTGAACAAAAAAAAAGTAAAACATAATTCTAAACTATTCAGAAACCTACACAAACACTTTAAAAATTTCAATATAAGCCGTTTAAAAATAATTTCCTAAAACTCGATTAAAGCGCCACCTACCGGGTCCAATTGCAAATAGAAACCATTTAGGAACCCAATTTAACATACACGAAAAAATCTCTTGCTATTCTCTGTGCTTACAGCACTTTTGTAGAATAGACAGAACTTCAAATGAAATGCTCATCGTCACTCTCTGCGACTCGTGATTGGTGGCTCTTGCTTTACCTGCTCTCACCGTCGGTGGCTTAAGTGAGATTGCTTCGGTTTGTTGTATGAGACGAACGTAAGCAGTCTTTCGTCAAACGAGGCATAACCAGAAATCAAACAACTTTAGTGGCTGTATACGTGAGCATTTATTCATAGTGGGTGGGTAAGCATGGAAGCGAGAAGTAGCCATGAATTATTGTTGTTCATTCATTCAATGAATGAATTCATGCAGATGTTTAATTTACAACTCACACACAAAGTTTTATGATTTCGAAAGTTACCTGAGCGAAATGCGTACTAGGTTGATTTTTGCTCTAAATAAGGCAAAAGAGATGCTCATACGAGCTAAAGAAAAGCGCACAAATAAGAATTTAGACTACACAAATACACTAAGAGTAGATATAGGAGATTTAGTTTTACTTAAAATAGAAGATAGAAATAAACACCAATTACCTTATAAGGGCCCATTTAGAATATTAGATAGAATAGGAGTTAATACTATTATAGATTATAATGGAGTACATAAAAAATTACACAATAACCAACTAAAACCATATAAGGCAATAATTTAAGACCAGCAAAGTATTTAATTAATTTAAATCACAAATATATTATAGAATTGTTACATTATATCATACTTATCGTATTTTATGACTTTAATTATATAATTCTAAGCCGCATATCATAAATACACATATATCGTATAATAACATATTTAAGAAAAATTATTGTCACCCCTAATTTTTCCCTTAAGGGTGAGGGTGTAGTGTGCTCTCATATGTGCACACTGCCGACCCTACGTTTCGTTGTCACAAACGGCAATGCATTGAGTGACTAATAAGCTAGCACTGCATTATCGGCGTGTGCTGCACTCAATGCATGCGAATGTTTTGGTTACCGCTCATCGATATTGAGTGCGATTTCATTACTCACTCAATATCGGTGACCGTGCCCAAATTCCATTTGTCAAACCAAAAATATGTAATTTGAATCCTTTTGATGATTCAAATTCATAAGGGAGAACGAAACGCAACACATATTATAGGTTTTTAAATTAAGTAGAAAAGTATAACTATAGATTAAGACTATTGTAAGTTCCACTTGTAAAAATGTTAAAAAGAGCCGAGATGGCCAAGAATAAATCAGACTTTGATTAACTACACAAGTCGGCAGATCTCTGCTTTGTTTGTTGATTTCAATCGTCTCTGTTTGCCTTGAACCTAGTTCAAGTTGGCAAACACTATAGCATATGGCGAAGGCAAACTCTGCCGCTATAAACCTTCAATCCTGCCGCTATATACTTCAATCCCTTTTTAAATCACCACACGGATGCGAGCGACTACGGGCTTGGAGCAGTACTGACGCGAGGTCAAGGAGATGAAAAGAGAGTTATCGAGTATGCCAGCCGACACCTTAACAAAGCAGAGCGGAACTACTCACCAACGGAAAAAGAATGTCTAGCCATAGTATGGGCAATCCGTAAAATGCGACCTTACCTTGCAGGCTAGAAGTTCACAGTGATCACGGATCACTTGTCGCTGAAATGGCTCAATTCAATAGAAAGTCCATCTGAACGCGTAGCTAGGTGGGCACTGGAACTTCAACAGCACACGTTTGATATACAATATACAAGCCAACAAAGTCCTGCTTACCCAAACCGCGGACGAGCCTTGGTCAATCTTGTGTGCCGATTTCGTGGGACCACTGCCCCGATCTAAACATGGTAACACCATGCTCCTGGTGTTTTTCGACAAATTCTCGAAATGGACTGAAGTGATCCCACTCCGTAAGGCAACCAGCGATCACCTCCAACGCGCGTTTCGAGAGCGTATTTTAGCACGATTTGGCGTCCCAAGTTACGGACAATGGCGCCCAATTTACGAGTCGAACATTCAAAAAGTTTTTAGCCGAGCTAGGAGTGAAACACCAATTCACTGCTTCGTATACACCCCAAGAAAATCCAACGAAACGGGCCAACCGAACTATCAAGACGATGAAAGCACAGTTTACTGGTGAACAACAACGCGTCTGGGACGAACTGCTACCAGAGATTTCACTAGCCATGAACACGAGTGTCTCTGAAACCACAGGATATAGCCCAGCCTTCCTTACCCAAGGACGTGAACTCCGCTTACCAAAAACTCTATATGATGAGCAAACATTTGGCACTGGACAAGAGCCTCAAACAGCACTTGAGAGACAAACCAAGCTAAAAGAAACTTTCGAGATTGTACGCCGCAACCTAGAGCGAGCTGTGCAAGATCAAGCCAGACATTAAAACCTGCGAAGACGGAACTGGAGCCCAAAGATTGGTGAAGTCGTCTTGATCAAACAACATCACCTATCGAAAGCAATTGATAACTTTGCAGCCAAATTGGATCCTAAATTCGATGGCCCATACAAAATCGTAGATTTTGTCTCGCC
Organism: Tetanocera ferruginea; assembly: GCA_958299015.1. NCBI lineage: Eukaryota > Metazoa > Arthropoda > Insecta > Diptera > Sciomyzidae > Tetanocera > Tetanocera ferruginea. Next base: position 82,416,626 of record OY282640.1, on the reverse strand, counting down.
AGTAATAGTACGCGTCAAACGTGAAGGAGAAACGCGAGTGCGAACGGCGCACATCAGTCAGTTGAAACTATTTCAGGCTGACTAGCGTATGAACAACTTCGTGGCAGCGCCATCTGCGTCAACAACTGTGCCGCAGTGACACCTGCGATATCAACTGCATGGCAGCGCCATCTGCGTCAACAACTGTGCCGCAGCTATACCTGCGTTATCAACTTCGTTGCAGCGCCATCTGCGTTAACAACTGCGCCGCAGCTATACCTGCTTTATCAACTTCGTTGCAGCGCCATCTGCGTAAACAACTGCGTCGCAGCTTCACCTGCGATATCAACTGCGTTGCAGCGCCATCTGCGTCAACAATTGCGCCGCAGCTGCTCCTGCGATATCAACTGCGTAGCAGCGCTATCTGCGTCAACAACTGTGCCGCAGCTATACCTGCGTTATCAACTTCGTTGCAGCGCCATCTGCGTCAACAACTGCGCCGCAGTGACACCTGCGATATCAACTTCGATGCAGCGCCATCTGCGTCAACAACTGTGCCGCAGCTATGCCTGCGTTATCAACTTCGTGGCAGCGCCATCTGCGTCAAAAACTGTGCCGCAGCTATATCTGCGATAACAACTACGATGCAGCGCCATCTGCGTCAACCGCAGCGACACCTGCGATATCAACTGTGCCGCAGCTATACCTGCGTTATCAACTTCGTGACAGCGCCATCTTCGTCAACAACTGCGCCGCAGCGGCACCTGCGATATCAACTGAGGCCGCAGCTACACCTGCGTCAACAACAGAGATCGCAGCTACACCTGCGTCAACAACTGAGAACGCAGCTAGACTTGCGCCAACAGCTGAGGCTGCAACGACGCCGGCGTCAACTGAGAACGCACCTTAAGCCGCATCACCGAACCACAGCGATTTGCTGCATGCAACACGGACAACAACAGACACAAATTGGCAGAACAAACACGTGCAGCATGTATAGTAACGTGCACCGCTGCAGGCATAGCAAAACATCATTGTGCATGGCTACACGTACACAGCTGGTTACCCACTGCATGCATCGCAGCTGTGAAGTGCATGTATCCAACTGCAGCTCAGCGCAGCGAACTGCAGCTAGGCAGCGACGTCCACATATCGCTGCATGCAACAATACACATCAATATGCATGGAATCTGCCTGCCTGCATATCTGCATCGGATGCAACCACATGTGCACATATGGACCAATATAGCCCATGTGCTAATATGAACCGGGACGGTCCATATTATATGACAAGATTTTATATGTTTTAATTTGGTCATACCGTGTTATTTAATTTTATACCTCAAATGGGTATTTCTCAAAAAATAAATATGAACAATTTTTAAAAATATCATCATATTCGATTGAAAAGATCTGCATCCGCGGATCTGGATATCTATTATCCACATCCTCCTCCACATCCTCAATGAATGCTTTTAACATTTTTTATATTTCAGATCCGTTGACTAATTTATGTGTATTTGTGTAATTTGAATAAGAACCTAAAAGCCAACCGTTTCTATCTGCATTATCTCTTGAAAGCATCGTATCTAAGCGGCTAGAATTCCAATTAGTCATGTGGGGCTCCTTGATTGTTAGCGTCATCGAATCTGATCCGCGTTTAGTGATCGCAGACCTTGAAAAAATAATATTTACAATTGTTTGCATTTAAATACAAATTAAATACTTACCAACATTACGTTCAAGCTATGAAAACCTTTCCTATTATAGTATAAGTATTGGAAACTTTTTGACGGGCATATTATACTTACAAGTTTGCCGTCCACGCATCCAAAAACTCCAGGAAAACCAAACTTCTCGAAAAATGCAAATTTTATTTCACTTATTTCAGAGTGGCTTGGAAATTTTATCAAATCTCTGGAAATTTTCACTTTCTAGGTGTAGACAACACTTCTTTCCGAATTTAAGAGAAAGTAGGTTGGACCAAACCAACGTTAAAGTCTGGCAACCAGGGTTGCCACACCCAATAATTTTCATTTACCAAAATTCCCAAATAAAATTTAATTTATGAAAAAAAATTCACATCCAAAGCAAAAATTCAAATATTTTTAGTTTTTTAGAATTCTTCTTCTCAAAAGCTGTTTATTTTTGTTGTGACGATATTGACGAAAACAAGCAATCTGAACTTGCACACTAATTTCTGTAAATATTGTAGCAAGCTTTACAGCAACTCATTATGAAAACTAAGTAAAAACTAAGTTTTTATAAATTCAAACCTTACTTAATCTGAATTTTAAAGATAAATGTTTTAATGTTTTCATATTTTTTTTTAAATTTCCCAAAATTGTTCTTATGGATTCATGGGATTCGATCCCGTAACCTACCGCATGCCAGGTGGGAGGGTAATCCATCGACCTATTTCTATTTTATATGAAAGGCTTCAGTTTCCACTGCAAACCTTTTCAAAACTTATTGGAAATAGAAGCTTCGAAAAGCAACTGTCCAATTTTCAAATAAATAAATTATTTGATTTTACTGAAATTAGAGCTTCTTTATAATACATACGAGAGGCTTTGGTTTCAATAACATAACTTATCAAAACTTATTGGGAATAGTAGCTTCAGTTTTATAAGAAAAGAATAAACGAAATATAATGCAGTTTGGCACTATAAACTAATCGAAGTTAAATCTTTCCATTCAAGCTCTTACTGAAGTAGAAACCTCTTATATGTTTCTATTCAGTATATACGAGGCTGCCACCTCTTTTAGAAAATCAATTTCTGATAGGTTTTACGATTTTCAAAACAATTCTAACGTTTTCTGTCCTTTTTTCGATGTCGATCAACAGTTTAATAAATAATTTAATATTTTTCAATACAAAATTTTACGTTTTTTTGTAGTTTCAATGTAAGCATTTCATTATTGTCCGTTTCAAAAAGAATTAAATTAAATAAAAAAAATTAATTAAATTAAATTTCTTTCGGTTTGCAAGACTAGAAGTAAGTTTGTATTGGTTCTGTTTCAGTATTGAATGAATTGGTAGCTTGCTTGCATTTATATTTTTCCTATCGTATAACGCTTCTGGTCTTACCTTAACATTGTGCATTTTTTCAATATTTTTCTGTACTTTTAACTTTTTAATTTATTTGAATTTTGATTACAATGTTTTTTCGGTCCTAGAGGTTTTAGTTTCGGTGCATATGATTTCAAAGGCTTTAAAGAGCTACTCATACAAAATTGAAGGTACTTTCGAGAATGATTCTATTAAAGATTTATATAAATCTTCTTCAGACTTAGAGGAAGCAATTTCGTTTGTTCTTTTAACCGAAGCTCTTTCGGAATTAAAACTTCCCAAACTTCCGTAAGCAAATATTTTAAAGCTAACAAGAAACTTTGAATTAAGCCTTTATCACGTTTTTTTATTTAAAATACCTGTTTACAAATTTTATTAAATTATTAAGTATGGTACAAACTTCAACCATTTTCTATTTCATTAGATGAAATTGTTGTAATTTTCAGAGGAGTTTCAAAAACAAATATAAAGTTGAATTTTCGATTACATTTTATGCGCCAATGATAATGCTGCATTATGATGAAAGTTACATTATGATTAAACAACGTTGACGATTGCAATTAGAATCGAAACTAGGCCTGTGCGAGTTGCTTCGAGTTCGAGTCGAGTCGAGTAGTGCAACTCGACTCGATTTTCGAGTCGAGTAACTCGGTTTTTCGAATAACTCGAAATTACGAGTTACTCGAGTGAACTCGAAGAATTATCGAGTTACTCGAGTGTTTTTTTTTTTTTGCACGTTCTCAATTTCACTCTCAATAATACATACCCAGTAGCAATTATGGCATAATAAGTATACAAGAAGATAAAAGTAATGGAACATTGAAGACATGTACAATCTTCAATAATAAAATTATATAAATGATTGCTTACAATTTTTTAATATCTTTTTAATATCTTAACCACAACAACATTATCTCCATCTCTCAATCCTAGAGTGATATTATTTTAACGACTTAAACTTCAAAAATTTTATTTTTTATGCAAAAAATTGTACTCATATTTCAAACTGGTTTGGTTAGCGAAAATAGGGCAATAAATTTTTATTTTTATTGTATCACAGAATGGAAATCAAGCTTAACAAACATCAAGGGCGATTTATCAAAGGCCAAACGTTAAAACATTGTAAATGCAGTTTTAAAAACTTTACAGAAGAAACAAAAAGCTTTATTACCCGCAATTTTTATTGGTTTAAGTTTAATTTTTTTTCAAGTGAGACAAAAAGTTACAAAAAAAAAAAATATGCATGGAAATTTGGAAGTTATTTTTTTTCCAAAAATTTTTCAAAAATTATGTTGAATTTTTTTTTTCCCAAAAATTTTGCAAAAAGTATGTTGAATATAATAATAAAAAATGCAAGGATAACTCAGGAAAGAAACATTGAGGAAGTTAGTGTTTGGATTCATTAACGTATTTTCAACTGGGGCTTTCCTCAATCTTATCAGAACGACATCATAAGAATTACTCAAAGAATGAAAAAGGGTTGCCATCTCTCTGGAAGTACTTATAATTTGCATAGAGAATTTAGGTCAAGGCATCCAAGAACATTTTTTTTACTCTGAGAATTATATTAAGTCAACCAGTCAAAAGAATTATAGAGAGAGGTAGAAAGAAAAAGAAACAATACAAGGACATTTTTTCATATGCATTTTATTGAAATTTTTAGCTTAAAACAAACATTCAACAAGTCACACAAACTACAGATTTTTATGCAAAAATATAAGACTCGATACCGTTTGTGGCATAAGAGATGACCGTTTTTCGTTGGCAATATCGCCAGCTGAAGAAAAAAGCCTCTCACTCTCGACTGACGTACATGGAATTGGTAGATATCTTAATGCCATGGATGAAAGGTATTTTCAAATTCTGCCATTGCAAAACTTTTATGAAACTGAACTAATTTCAACCTTTATCTGACAAAACTTTGTTCGAAATGAGTCCTTTATCTCAAATCAATGTTTTTCAGAATAACGGAAAAAGTTGAAGCATGAGTGAAATCCTGAATTAATTTCAATGTAAGAGTAATGTTCCTAATGAAACATGGCAACTCTGTTTAAAAATAACTCAGCACAAATAACGTTATTCATTGGATGACTTTGATGTTAACCTTGAACGCATTGCACTGTGTGTCAAATATGAATATACCAGTAGAATAATAAAATATATGTTCAATATATATACATGTTACTTACTTACTTACTTACTTAGGTGGCCATGAAAACCCGTTGACGGGTTACGGCCGACTTCATCAGGTCTCGCCAGGCGTCTCTGCTTCGCGCGCGCCGTCTCCAATCTCTTTCACCAAGCGCGGTAAGGGCTTCCTCGGCCTGGTCAATCCATCGGAGGCATGGCCTTCCTCTTCGTCGTCGACCCTCGGCTTTCGCCTCAAACACCTTTTTCGTTGGAGCTTTTTCATCCATACGAAAGACATGACCCAGCCAACGTAGTCGCTGAATTGTTATACGCTGGACTATGTCAATGTCGTCGTAGAGCTCGTACAGTTCGTGGTTCATTTGAATGCGATAGTCGTCGCCAACTCGAACAGGACCAAAGATTTTGCGAAGAACTTTCCTCTCGAACACCCCAAGAGCGGCTGCATCTGCTTGCGATACCACCCATGCCTCAGCGCCATAGAGAAGCACAGGTATGATGAGCGTTTTGTAGAGTGTTAGTTTTGTCGATCGAGAGAGGGCTCTGGAACCTAATTGCTTACTTAGCCCGTAGTAGCACCTATTAGCAATTGTTGTTCTTCGCTTTATCTCCAGGCTGACATTGTTGTTGCTGTTTACGGCGGTGCCAAGGTAAGTAAACTCCTTGACAACTTCAAAGTTATATTTGCCTGCTGTAACATGGGAGCCTAGACGCCGCACTTCCCTATTTGCAGACAGCATATACTTTGTTTTGCCCTCGTTCACCGTCAAACCCACTTTGGCTGATTCCTTTTCGATAGCGGCGAAAGCAGCGGTTACATCTCTCTTGGTTCTGCCGATAATATCGATATCGTCAGCATACGCAAGGAGCTGGACACCTTTGTAGAAAATGGTGCCATTTCGATGTACACCTGCCTTTCGTAGGATCCCCTCCATGATGAAATTGAAGAGATCGCATGATAGCGGGTCGCCTTGTCTGATTGGGACTCGACTCGAGCCGAGTTACTCGAAAATCTAACTACTCGCACAGGCCTAATCGAAACGTATAACATTTCTTGGTAACATATTAAATATAAATACAAAACATTATATATAATAAAATACAAAAAATGCCAACTAAAATTGTTGTAGCAACCTGTTGCTTCATGAATTTTTGGCATTAAGCTCAAAATATAATTCTTAAAGAAGACGTTCTTTAAGAATTATAAAATAAAATAAAATAATTATATTTGGCATCGCTTAATAATGATGCTCATGGTTTTTTATTGCAGGAAAATGATGCAGCAGTTTCAACTGCTAAAACTCGATAGGTTAGGTTGAGCCTGTTTTTCTTAGCCATAGTTTTTTCGTAACAAACAAGTTCAATACATTAAAAGAGGCCAATAATTTTAATACATTTTTGAAAGTAATACCAAACAGTCCATCTTTTAAGTTTTTGACAAATTTTCATAAAAAAATTATTGGTTTTCACAGCAAAAGTTTACCAAAAAAAAACTTAATTTCACGTTTTCACATCTAAAAAAAAATTTACCAGTTTTGGTAAATTTTGCACATTCTGGCAACGCTGTTGCCAACACCTTTTTAGTAACTACCTTCAGCCAAAAAAACGCAGTACAGCAGCTTATTTTATAATTGGAAGTACTGCGAAATTTCTTCTCTGAAACTTTGATTTAGTTTTAATTATATTTAGTAAATAAGCAAAAGCTCCTGTGGATAGTCTGAAATAGCTTAGAATGAGCTTGTTTTAGCCTTAAAACAAAAGAAGTTCTTAAAATCTACTCAAAAAATATTTAACATTTTCAACTCACACTGCATCGCGCAATTCTAACGGGTTAGAGTTATACCTCAATTGTATTCTTTTCATCCTCAAGTTTTCACCATTATCCGAAGTATCTGAGCTATAGAACATTAGAACCCGAAAACCAAAACACAAAAGAACTCATTTTGATTCAGATAAAATAATTTAATTTTTGAATTTGTTTGTTGATTTACATCTGTGTCATTTTTAAGATGTGTTCAATAAATTTTAAGTTTAATTTCAATGTTCTTTAACCTCACGTCACGTGACCACATGTTATCTAAGATACCACATTTCAAGTGACGTGAAACCGACTGCGACAAAACTCACATAGGTGAGGTGATAACAAGAATCAAGCCGAATAATAATAATATAAAAAATAAATAAAAATATTCCTTTCCTATATCAATCAAGCGTTTAGTTTTTATTTAAATCTAACAGTTGTATATGTTTAAGATCAAGGTCAAGTTCAAGATAAAATACACAACTACAATATAAATGCTTTATTTATTCAAAGGACATTAAATATGAGCCATTAACTTGAACTCCTTTTTCATTTTAAAGTAAACATGTTAAATTAAAACAAACATATAATTGATATCAATCCAAGTCGAAGCCAGCACGAACCTTAAATATAAACAAATCGCTCAACCCTTTCGTCCAACGTCCCAATGCTAAGACATTAAATATGTAAAGCAAACAAATCAGCTCTGCATGCTATATTAAGGAGCTTTTAATATCCTAAGAAAAATTTTCCCATCATTGCGTCTATATAGTAATGTCCGTTTGGTTCATTTATCTGTTGTCTTTTTGGCTGTGTGTCCGTCAGTGCATTTGTTCGCTTGTCTGTTTGTCAGTTCACCTACAGAAACCATGATCACCATGCTTATCGTTAATTTATAACAACAACAACCGGATATATGGTTATTAGAGTGGGACGGCCTCCATACAAAAAAAAAAAAAGTTTGAAAAAACCACCCCCTATTTTAAAGTTCACCTAGAGAGGATTCCGAAAACAAAAAAAAATTTTTATTGGACCGCCGGAAAAACAGCCAAAATGGTCTTTTTTGCATAACTTAAGCATTACATGTCAGATCTTAAAAAATTATATGTCGTTGAAAAGAGCTTTACGAGCACTACAATGTGTTCTCAAGACATTTTTATTTTTGAGGTCATATGCAACTAGTAAGCCCCATTAGCCCGATTTATCCCCCTTAAATTTCTTTTTTTTCCCATATAATTAAACTCCTTCAAATTTGTTAAATTTGTGTTCAAAAAAATTATTTAAGTTCAAAAACAAAGAAGTTATAATAGTTCAAATATTTGATATAATCCTTTTTTTTATAAAAAATTTACTTTTAGTTTAGTCAACGAACAAGCACATAATATAAACAAAACTGTAAAAAAAACTTAATAAATAATTTTTTGAACACAAATTACACAAATTTGAAGTAGTTTAATCTTATGAGTAAAAACAAAAAAAAAATTTAAGGGGGGTAAATCGGGCTAATGGGGCTTAATAGTTGAATATGACCTCAAAAATAAAAATGTTCTAAGAAGACATTGTAGTGCTCGTAAAGCCCTTTTCAACGACATATAATTTTTTAAGATCTGACATGTAATGCTTAAGTTATGCAAAAAATACCATTTTGGCTGTTTTTCCGGTGGTCCAAAAAAACAATTTTTTTGTTTTCGGAATCCTCTCGAGGTGAACTTTAAAATAGGGGGTGGTTTTTTAAAATTTTTTTTTTCGACCCACTCTAATGGTTATCCCTTACGTTTTTCAATCACGCGCTGACCACCCTCGTGTCTAAAAACGAAGCAGCTCTGAATTTCATCATATCGAAGCTTCTAGAATGTTCCAGAAGCTTCCAGAATGTTCAGGAATATTTTTGGCTCCTGGTTTGAAATAAAATCTTGCCTCAACTTTGTTGAGTATAGGGATGTCGGAAGCACATCGATGCATCGAAAATATTGATGTTTTGCTTCAATGCATCGAAAAATTTTCACTCGATGTTTGAATAGCCGATGAATATATGGTTCGATGTTTTTTAAATATCGAAAACTGACATTACTAGTACCGCGAACCGCCATTTCTATTTTTCAATTGTGCAAAAATATAAAGCGAGTATTCACAGGTTTTCTTAATAAAACTCTCTCTGTAAGTCAAATTGAGGATAGATTTTTAAAATACAGATTTATGAAAACCCTAAAAATTTAGGGAGAGTTTTGGAGGACTCAAAAATGTAATTTTTTATGATTTTTGTGGTTTAACGAAAAAGTTTTTGACGTGATTCGATAGTCCATTAGAAACATAAATAGCTAAGACATAGTAATTAATCTGAATTTATGTTCAATTTGGCTAATAACATATTTTTTTGTTTAATAAAATCTTAAAAATTGTCTGCAAATCCATGCATCGATGTATGCCGAATCGAAAGATATCGATGTATATATCGATGCATCGAATCACAGAAATACATCAATGTATTTTTATCACTGACATCCTGTAGTAATAACAATATGTTTAGCAACTAAGTTATCATGTAAACCCTGTATATTTATATATTTTACTCTCTGTATATATTTAGTCTGTAAGCCTAAGTTATCATGCAAACCCTGTATATTTATATAATTCACACTCTGTATATATTAAGTCTGTAAGCTTATTTAACTGTATTAAATGTAAGCAGTCGCTGAGTCTGCAAATGAAGTTTGTAAGATGGCGCCTCTACAACAAGTTTGGCGTCGTCAGCGAGACACAATAAAATAAATCGCGAACAGTAATAGACATGTTTTTCATTTCTCCTTACTAAAATCCCTAGTTGAGTATGCTTAACAACTTAAAGTGGGGTTTTATTAACTTATGGCGTTTTCGTTTCTACCAAAAAAAGTTTCCTTTTTGCTCTTGCCCTTTTTCGTGATCGATTCTTAAGGGCAAACGGGTGAGAAAATTTTGTGTTCGTTTCTTAAAATGTCACACTCACAAATGACAAAAGGCACATTTTCTGCCCGGCAAAACTTTCTCAGGGGAGATGGTTGCCCTGCATATCAGCTATTCTTAAAACGACAATATTGTGAAATGCGTGCGTAAGACAAGTATGGTTTCACCAGTTTATTATGTGTTGACATTTTCTGAGCAGGCAAAAACATTCACTTTTACAGAGTTGCGGGCAATATTGAAAACATTTTGCACCGTGACAAGGCAACATTTTTTTGGTCGAAACGAAAATTCCATTAATCATTCTTTATAGGCGGACTTATACAAGATGAAAATTACTGTATATTAAGGTGCCTCGACTTGTATGGAGAAAAAAAAGTTCTATTTGTACCCATTTTAAAATGAACCTTGATGTATTCTATGATCATTCCCAAAATATTTGGGCTATACCAAAATCCGTCAGTGAGCTAAACCATTTTGCAAAAACCTCCATAAATTATGTTTTCTGTATATATACTGGCTAGTGTAATAGATGTAAATAAATAAACTGTCTCAAATTATAGGCCTGAAGAGTTCTTTCAATCTGCATCAAAAATTTGTATAAATTTGCAATTGGATTAAAGATAATGATATTTTTCATGATTTTTTCTTAGTTTTTTAGATTATTTTCAAAAATTCTACATTGAAACAAACGCTTGAAATAAAAAAATACAGTATTTTTGATTTTGAAAAATTTATTTATTTTCATATTGCACACAAATGGAGAAATAAAATAAGAGCCACACTTTATTAAACAAAGAAAAATGTCCAAAATATATGACAGCCGTGCATACTTTTCCAACGATATCTTGATAACGGCCATCGAATAAGAAATAATAAAGTTATTTGAATTTTTGTGAAAATAATCTTAAAAAAATGCATGAAAACATCATTATACTTAACCCAATTGCAAATATTTTCAAAATTTTGATGCAGATTGAATTTCAGGCCTATAATTTGAGACAGTTTATTTGTTTACAACTATTACACTAGTTAATATATATACGGAAAACATGATTTTTGGAGGTTTTGGCAAAATGGTTTAGCTCACTGACGGATTTCGGCATAGCCAAAATATTTTGGGAATCATCATAAAATACATCAAGGTTCATTTTGGGATGGGTGCAAATGAAACTTTTTTTTCAAGGCACCTTACTGTATATAATAAAAACCTATACCAATTGACAACATCATCCAATTCCTATGGTGCATAATGATTCATATATGAAACACTACGCATGATAGCAATATTTTATTTTTTAATTTTATTTATTTTATTTATTTTATTTATTTTATTTATTTATTTATTTTATTTATTTTATTTATATTATTTATATTATTTATTTTATTTATTTTATTTATTTTATTTATTTTATTTATTTTATTTATTTTATTTATTGTATTTATTTTATTTTATTTATTTTATTTATTTTATTTATTTTATTTATTTTATTTATTTTATTTATTTTATTTATTTTATTTATTTTATTTATTTTATTTATTTTATTTATTTTATTTATTTTATTTATTTTATTTATTTTATTTATTTTATTTATTTTATTTATTTTATTTATTTTATTTATTTTATTTATTTTATTTATTTTATTTATTTTATTTATTTTATTTATTTTATTTATTTTATTTATTTTATTTATTTTATTTATTTTATTTATTTTATTTATTTTATTTATTTTATTTATTTTATTTATTTTATTTATTTTATTTATTTTATTTATTTTATTTATTTTATTTATTTTATTTATTTTATTTATTTTATTTATTTTATTTATTTTATTTATTTAATTTATTTAATTTATTTAATTTATTTTATTTATTTAATTTATTTTATTTATTTTATTTATTTTATTTATTTTATTTATTTTATTTATTTTATTTATTTTATTTATTTTATTTATTTTATTTATTTTATTTATTTTATTTATTTTATTTATTTTATTTATTTTATTTATTTTATTTATTTTATTTATTTTATTTATTTTATTTATTTTATTTATTTTATTTATTTTATTTATTTTATTTATTTTATTTATTTTATTTATTTTATTTATTTTATTTATTTTATTTATTTTATTTATTTTATTTATTTTATTTATTTTATTTATTTTATTTATTTTATTTATTTTATTTATTTTATTTATTTTATTTATTTTATTTATTTTATTTATTTTATTTATTTTATTTATTTTATTTATTTTATTTATTTTATTTATTTTATTTATTTTATTTATTTTATTTATTTTATTTATTTTATTTATTTTATTTATTTTATTTATTTTATTTATTTTATTTATTTTATATATTTTATATATTTTATTTATTTTATTTATTTTATTTATTTAAGTTTTTAATTTTATTTATATATACATATGTGTTTATTTAAAATTCATTCGTCATGCATCATTAGGTCGTTACGTTATCTAATACCACCACCATCACCATAAAGAAATTGTTTATTCCTTCAAGTCATAACCAACCATCAAAAATGCGCCAAGACGCAACCCACCAAATCAGCTTTGTGGTATTCACAACTACCGCTAAAACCTTATGCCTTGTACTATGTTCGTTTTTGTGGAACTCCGCTGACAACATCCATTTATTTGTATCGTGAAAATTTTGGCAGATATATTGTTGCGAACGAACTTAGCTTAAAAATTTCAACAAGAAGTAAATTAACAGCAAGCTTTTAGTAAGGAAGCATAAAATCATTAAAGCTCTTTAATTTTTTGTGATTCTAACAATGCAAAAAAATATTATACGAGTATGCATATGTATGATGTCCTTTGTTGTGGAGCAGAACAAGTCATTTGTTTATAGCAGTCTGCAGCTCCGAAGATTTGAGACCGCCAACACCGCGAAAAGGTGCATCCGTATTTACAATTTCCAAACACTGCAATTATTAACTGCAAAACTTTAGAATAGAACAAAAATATAGTTTCAATTAAAAACGTTATTCTCTTGCTTGCACTTTTTTCTTAAATGAAATGACATTTGTCACTTTTCACGGCAAAATAAATGGTCAGTTCAATTCAATTGTTGCTAGATGCATGTTGCGGAATATAGTACTAGATTTTCCGCAGCGAAACATAGTACAGCTTTGATGAAAAAGTTGATGAAATATTCAAGCTTGTTTCTCAGCTGTCATACAGAGTAATATGCTTTAGTCAAGACACTCTCCACGCCCACTAGTAGTTCCCCACAACTTCTACTTGAGTCTTAGCCAAAACACGCTCCAGGCCAGCTAGTATTCCTCCAACCACCAATAGATGGCGCTAGTATCAGCTCTTGGCTCCTGCTCCTGGGCCAGAACGCCGGTATTGTACCTACTCACCAATTGTGAATTTAGCTATGTTTATATAATTGTAACGTATGTACACTTATCCGTGGTTTTGATAAATGCCTCGAGAAAAAAACCGAGAAAAAACTCGAGAAAAAACCGATTTGAGCTTATCCGTACATTATTGTTTTATACTCTAGTGAAGTTTTATGTTCAAATTGAAGTGCACTGCATCTCATTGGGGTTCTAGGGTTAGGAAGCCGTTGCTATTATTATTATTCTTAGAGTTTGTGTTTTTGGAATAATTTAAATTTAATTATTTATTAATTTGTCACTCATTTTCTCTTACAAAACTGTTTACTAACAACTATATATTTAATTTTTACAGACAATAACCGGCGCTATGAGTACACTAAATCCTCCTGTGACATTAGAGAAGAAGGATAACGATTGCAGGGTTGAATACATACAAGATTACGCATCAAGTACGAATAGTTGCATTATTAGTTAGAAATTAATTATAATGTATAAGGTTTGTGAAGAATCTCCTCTCAAATGAAAATTCTCTTCCCCTTTAGAAATTTTTATGCGAAGTAAAACATTTAACGTTCCTATCAAGTGAACGGAAATAAGAGCTAACATACGCTAACATACGCTTCGTTAACACATTCCTTCCCGGCGTTGGATTGACGCAACGCGATGTTTTACTTCACAAAATGCAGTAAAAATGAATTTATTTCAAAAATTCTTCATGGACGTGTTAAAAGGTGTTCGCAAGCTCTCTATCTATGTGATTATTTTAATAATTAGTAAAACAGTTCTTGAAAAAACAGGAATTTTTGAGAACAAGTTTTTTTATTTTAAAATTTTTTAAGATATATTTAGTGTTACTTTTTTGTGTATTCGTGTGTGTTATAAATGTGAAATGTAAAATATAAATGATTCGTATATTCATGAAACTTTGTGGAAATATATTTTTTGATAAGAGAAGAGTTCTCACAAAAGTGTGATCAAATCGGCCAACTAATACTCCCACCTCTAATATAACCGAATTCGGTAATCCGGTATATTTTCCCAAAACATCATCACAAAGCAATATAATTTGGGCACCTGGTTTTTTTATAGAAACAACTATTTGGTGTGAAAAGGAAGGGTAAACTTACTCACCCACCTCTCACCCAAAAGCATCCCAGAGTGATACAATTTGCTACTTTTAATTAAAAAACTAGTTGCTGTGAAAAAGCACTAAATCGGCCAACTAATTCGTCCACGACTGGTATAACCGAAATCGATAACCTGGTGTATTTCACCTAGGGTTCCCAACTGTCCCGGATTTCGCGGGACGTCCCGCATTTCAGCTTATTTTTTAGCGTCCCGCGACAACCCCTTGCGGGACACCTTTTGTCCCGCATTTGAGAACTTTAGATTGTTTGTATCTAAATTTCCAATTCGACATGAAACACAGTTTCCTACACCGTTTAATTTTATTATCAAAATAAATTTATAGCTCGTTTCAAAAGAAAAGAACATTTTTTAGTTTCCTTTTTCGATGCGCAGCATGATATAATAATTTTACCAGGTAGTATTGACAAGTGTTGATTCTCTCAGCTACAAGTAAACGAACTCTTGTCAAAAACAGCTGTTCGTTGTTATATCCCAAAAAACCATTCGGTCTGAAAACGGAACGTTTTACTACCGCATAGTCGTGTGTGTACACACGTTTCTGCTACCGAAAACTGCATGTGAACGGTACGTTTAACATTGAAAATGAAAATCCGTTACAACGCAGGAAAGATGGTTCATAAATATACCTCTAAAACGGAACACAAACGTACCGCTTTGTTGCCATTAAAACGTACATTTTAAAAAAGCATTAAAACGAACTGTTTCTAAGTATATTTATATTTCTTATTATATTTCACTACATAATTGAACATATCATTATTAACATATTATATATTATTATTTTATAACACCATATTAAAACTGAAAATAGTTTACAAACAAAACAATTTTCTATGCCAACTATGCTATACCTCAAAAAACAGTTATCAAGCAGAAATCTGTAAGAGCATTAATTGAAGGTACGAGTACATGCCGTTTTCATTCCAGCAAAGCGGGCACATCCGGTTTTAGCTCCGTTTTGCCGGATCAGTCAGTTTTTTGGCTTATTGGAATGCGTTGGCCACATTCAGCTGTTTCAATTGTTGTGACAGCAACTCATCGGGGAGCGCTCTTTGAGCCTGTTCTCACTCGCCTCAAAAAAGGCAGATTAATGGTGTTATTTTGACAAGAGGCATCTGTCAGGTGTTCTTACTACCGACTTATTAAAGGCCGCCTTATTTTGACGTCAGAGAGCAATCAATCGATTCTGTTGTCGAATTTCGTGAAATTCTTCAGTTTTTATGTTAGAAAAAAAAACTATAATAAAAAAAACAACACTACCAATACAAATCAAAATTTATTTGCGCCATAAAACAACACAAATATACACAAATATGACAAACAATCAAACCTCAAAGCCGTGAACGTCAAAATGAATCCAATAATTTTTAAAATTTTTTATACTCTGCCTCACGTAACATGTCACCTTCCCACAACCCTCTTTGCCTGTAGACGTCAAAATTAATCCGATGCGCCGACTCACGTAAGCCGATTGAGAACAGGCTTTTATCGGTATTGAAGTTTCAGAAAAGCTGTCAAGTTTATGAAATGTCAAGCTTTGTATCAAATACCAATGGAAATTTTACCGGCAAATTAAAAATTTTCTATTTTTAAATGCATTTTAATGCGCAACTTCATATTTATGTGCATCAAGTTTCTCTTGCGATACCGAGAGAAGAGGAGGGAAGAGAGACGCATTTTCAGGCGAAAAAAACGAGAGGCGGAAATGCGTGAGTGCGAGAAAATTGAGATGCATGGCGACAGGAATGAGACTCGAAAAAATAAGACGCCTGGCCGATGGTTTTAAGACCGGAGCCTCTTCCTGCAAGGACGAAAATGGGAATCTAGTGACAGATATCCAGAGTACACTGATGTTATGGAGGGAGCACTTCTCTAGACTTTTAAATGGCGACGCTGTCAACAATCCCGCCAGTGGAGATGATATCCCGGAAACCCCAATTATGGATGACAGCGTTGAAGTTCCGCTGCCCGACTATAATGAGGTCTTAACAGCTATAGCTCGGCTTAAAAACAACAAAGCCGCAGGAGCCGATGGCCTACCGGCTGAGCTGTTTAAGACCGGTGGCGAAGCTCTGTTTAAATGCATTCACAGACTTCTATGCAGAGTATGGTCGGAAGAATGCATTCCAGATGATTGGAACCTCAGTGTGCTCTGCCCAATCCACAAAAAAGGCGATCCCACCATTTGCGCCAACTACCGTGGGATTAGCCTTCTTAATATCGCATATAAGGTCCTGTCGAGCGTATTGTGTGAAAGACTGAAGCCCATCGTTAACCAACTGATTGGACCTTATCAGTGTGGCTTCAGACCTGGAAAGTCCACCATCGACCAGATCTTCAAGCTCCGACAAATCTTGGAAAAGACCCTCGAAAAACAAATCGATACACACCATCTTTTTGTCGATTTCAAAGCCGCCTTCGACAGTCCAATAAGGAGTCACCTATATGCCATCATGTCTGAATTTGGTATTCCTGCGAAGCTAATACGTCTTTGCAGGATGACACTGAACAACACCAGCAGTGCAGTGAAAATCGGTAAGGACCTCTCCCTTTCTTTCGATACCAAGCGAGGTTTCAGACAAGGTGATTCCTTATCGTGCGACTTTTTTAATATAGTCATGGAGAAGATCATCCGAGCTGCTGACCTGAGACGCAGCGGCACAATTTTCTATAAGAGTGTTATGCTGCTGGCGTATGCTGATGATATTGACATCATTGGTCAAAATACGCGCGAAGTCAGTGCAGCATTCTCCAGGCTAGAAAAAGAGTCGAGTCGAATGGGTCTTGCAGTGAACGCAGATAAAACGAAGTATCTTGTGTCAACAAACAAACAGTCCCAGCGTCTTGGAAACCACGTCACTGTTGACAACACCTCCTTGGAGGTAGTGAAGGACTTTGTTTACCTGGGATCCAGTATAAACTCCTCCAACGATATCAGTATTGAGATTAAACGAAGGATAACTCTTGCCAACAGGTGTTACTTTGGGCTCAGTAGGCAATTGAGAAGCAGAGTTCTCTCTCGACGAACAAAACTAACGCTCTATAAGTCAATAATCATGCCCGTCCTACTATACGCATCACAAACCTGGACGATGAGCAGCTCTGATGAAAGGACTTTGGGAGCGTTCGAGAGAAAAATCCTTCGCAAGATCTATGGTCCAATCTGCGTCAATGGCGAGTACCGAATACGATGGAACCATGAGCTGTATGAGCTATATGCCGACATCGATATAGTCAAGCGTATTAAAATAGAGCGGCTTCGCTGGCTAGGTCATGTCGAGAGAATGAACGACGAAGCTCCAGCGAAAAAGATATTGGATTCGGTACCCAGCGGTGGCCAACGCAGACGAGGAAGACCGCATCTCCGTTGGAAAGACCAGGCATTGGATAACCTGAGAACGCTTGGAGTTTCCAACTGGCGCCAGCAAGCGCACGACAAAAGAGGCTGGCGAAAATTCTTAGACCAGGCCAAAACCGACCAACGGTTGTAAGCGCCATCTAAGTAAGTAAGTAAGTTTTGACTAAACAGTTGCCAACTGTTGAGTTTGCTGAATGTGACCAGTGAAAATTAATTGTATGCAATGACGGATTGTGAGCGCACTCTTTCTTTCTCACAATCCGTCATTGCATATTTTTTGCAAATTTTTTAGAGCGTAGTTTCTTGCTCTTTTTGTACTGTTCGCTGAACTTTATGCTGTTTTTGAATATTTTTACTGTTTTTCTTAATATTTAAATGTGCAAACATTAAGAACAACATATGATCGCACAAGTACGGTGTTGCACCGACGGCTTTCAGCAACCTGCATCTTGAGAGAGAAATAAAATAAAAATTACATAAAAAATAAATTATTTTCTCAAGAAAAAATTGTGAAGTGAAATTATGGTTGACAAAATATTTTTTTACGCACATTTTTTTTTAATTTTGATTGGTTGATTTTGAAAAATAAAATTCAGTACTTCCGCAGCGCAGTTGCGATGATCAACAAAATTCAGGAATATATATAATTTTTTTCATTTATTTTTCTGCTGAGAGAATATTCAATTTTATTTTTAATGTCGACCAATCAGAATGAAGAACACTCTCCAAATTATTTTCTTATTCTCAAACATGCGCGAAAATGTTCTTCTCTTTTGAAACAGGCTATATAATTTATTTTTCATACATTTTCTTTATCAAAACGATTTGGATTTATTTTTTGGTTTTTTCATGAATTGGGCAAGAGTTGGAAATAGATCTAAACAATGTCAAGGAACCAAACGATGGTGTAAAGGCATCGTTGATACCCTTTATTTCTCAAAGAATAAAAGGAAATATTTAATAAAATACAAAATTTTAATGTTGTCCCGCATTTTTCAGCCAAGTCCCGCATTTTTTATGGCTCCGTCCCGATTTTGTACCTTTCAGAGTTGGCAACCCTAATTTCAGGGTATAAAAAGGGGTATAAAAATTATATAAATAGGGGTATTAGTAATTAGTAATTATAAAATAGGGGTATAAAAAATAGACTAAAAGCTATTCTGTAATTAGATCTATGTATGCATGGTTAGTAGTTACGTCCTGTGTTGTCCCTGAGCCCAACCCAAACTTTTGGTGGGTACATTTTTTCCACATTAACTTTGTTTTGAGCCACTCGTATCCACACGGAGAGAATTGAGCGCAAGAATAAAGCATTTAGCACACAATTCATGCAAAAATTAGCCATGATTCTATGCTTTAAAACAATATTCATGGTATATGACTTATGATCGCATGAACGTGGTTACTTGCACTTAAATTCTAAAATGATATCAATTTGCTACGAACTGCGAACCTCTTATTGAAATTGAATCACAATTTCCAAAGTTCGAGTTTAGCCGGGCTTGCTGGTGTTTGCTTTAAACGCTGGACTGCCTGGGTTCAAACCCGGATGAGAGCAGCAACATTTTTTTTTAATAATTATTTTTTTAAATAAAATAAAATATTACATGTAAGACAGAATATTTTTTGGATGCAAGTGCAATCTTATTTCGGAGGTTATTTCTGACTAAGCAACTATTGTGACATAGAATTGGAATTCCAATAATTAAATTTAAATTTTGATACTTACACAGCCGGAGTTCGAACCTACGTCCTCCGTATGCCAGCCCATCACACTTCTACTGAGATGTTGGTAACTATAAATTAATTGTAGCAAAACATAATTTAGAACTGCTCATCACAAAAACTGTCAGAAAATTCGAACAAAAACACTTAGGTTTTTGTATTTAATATATAATTTTAGCATAGCTATGAACCATAAAATTGATTTTTTTTATTATTATTAATATTGACATTTATATATGTTTAAAAAAATTTTACAAAAAAATTTTTTGGTCAAACCCGGGCTCGAACCTGCGTCCATTTTTTTTAAATCTCAACGTTCCGCACGCTCGACCAACAAGGTAAAGAATTTCTATGTTTCTATTTCAATATAGAATCATAAACAAAATATTTGTAAGAATATAAAACATGATTCATGCAATAGTTGCTCAAAAAATGTGATATAATTTTTAACAAAAAATATGGCTTATGAAATAGTTCTCAAAATTTAAGTTAACGCGTTTCCTACGCGTTTGTTAAAAAAATATATTTTGGCCGGCATTGGCTGGCACAAGCTAGCCCACGGGCCCACAGGCCAATAAATTTAACTCACAAATTAATACAAGTATAAGTTCTTTATTCTAACAATACCCAAAAATAACTGAAACGAGATTAACAATAGATATGACTTAAATACTAATTTGTTGAATTAGAAGAAGCATAAATTTAAGGAACAAGAACAAGATTAATATAATAAAATCTAAGCTAATAGCTTAAAGTGTGTGAAAATGCAGCGTCTGCATTTTCCTACTGCTCCAAGCCAAGTGTCTGCATGCGCAGCTGCCTAAAAGCTCAATCGTCACGTACGGCGCTCAGGTTACATGTCTTGGTTGCTGTCGTCTGTCGTTGACTTCCCCTCCTTAAAAATCTGCGTCTCGCAGATTATGTTTCAACTGCGTCGTTTTTATAGTGGTGTGTATCCTCGATCTGGATGACGGCTGGTACGATCTTGGGTAAGTTAAGGCTTCGGCTTGATTTCCACCAAAAAAATGCTGCGATCAGGATGATACCAAGGATAGCCACTAGGTCTGAAAAAAGAGAGAGCTTTATTTTTTTTGTCAAGTTACCCAATCGCTCGATGTTGTTTAATGGAGCCCCTTGTAGGTAGGAAAGGTCGATTTTATCTGATCCTTTGGTTACGTTGGTAAACAGCTGTGGAAGTGCTTGGACCCTGGTTACTGTAGATGCCGAGAAAATTCTGTCGTTCACATAAATCGTTTCATTTTCCAGTTGTACAACGTATATGCCATCAAGGTGCCTTGAAAAGTTTTTGGAGCTAACCATTCCTCTGAAATTTGACAAAAAGATTGTTTCCCCACCAACAAGCTCAACTCTTTCTTCTCTGCTGGTCTTGAAGGTACAATTAGCGTTACCGCCCTTAATAATTCTTACCACACAACTGTCTTCTGGAATTTTTGTGAGTAATGCTGCCTTACAGATTGTTGAATTTCTCATCAGAAGACATCCTTCTTTTATTCCGAAAGTTTCTTTTTGGTTCACGAGCATTTCATCGAACGGAATATCCATCTGACTGTTGTTGATGACGGTGGCTCGTGCAAGCATATGGTTGTAATTCTCTTGTTGAACCTTTGGTAATGAAATGACATAAAGAGCATTGTATCGTTAGCAAAAATTGTTGGGGTGGCGAATTCAAGGGCTTCGATCTGATTTTCGTAGGGAAGTGTCTCAACTTTGGATAACACCTTGTTCATTTCTTCACTGTCCAGGAGATTTGTGTTCACTATTCCGCTCCTAGCCATTTGGCATGCTCGAACGATTTCGTGGGCCGGGTCCCATAAAATAAACGATTTATCTAAGAGGCCTTGCTCCAGCTTATTGGTGAGTCGGTTATCTATGCCGTTATGTATTATTTCAACTAATTTGTTGTATTTGGTGATAGCTTGGTGGGTCACTTCAAACAATTCCTTGTTGATCTTATATTGCTGGTTGTTATTCTCTACAATAGCCTGCTCGCTACGTAACACTGTATCCCAGTCCACGGCGTCTGGACTTCCAGCAAGCCATTTCCATGCTGATCCTATCCAATTAATAGAACGGGCTACTCTCTTTTTCCTACCTCTTAACTCGTGAAGACCTTTCTGAACTCGAGTAAGGTAATATTGCAACAGTGAAATCGTATCGTCTGTAGTTGATATGTTTTTTGCCGCTTCGTCAATCTCTGATGTCAGCTTTTCGAATCGTGCCAGATCACTAACATGAACGAGGTTGAAATGACCATTGAGGATATAACCGTTGCCTTTCCTTAAGGTAACTAGAGGAGACTTGTAGTCGTAAAGAAGGAGAGCGCATCCTGCCTTCAAAAAAGTATTCTGCAACGATGGTGGGACTTGGCATTGGTGGTGTTTCGTGATGATAAAATGGAATCTTAAAATATCTTATTATTATAGTAATTATATAAAGGTATAACTTAAATTGGTACATCTTACTTTATCTCATTCTGAAATAAAATAACAATTGATTATTCAAAAAAGCAATATTTTAGGTTATACTTGTTAATATTCTGAAAAATTTTTTTAAAATTAGTTGAGATAAAAATATTAATTCTTGTACGAATATTCTGAACAATATTAAAAACTTGTTAAAAAAAATATTCTGAAAAAATATCAAAAATTGAGTCATATTAAAATATATTCTGAAAAAATATCAAAAATTAGTTTAAATTTAACATTGTTCTGGAAAAAGATTAAAAATTAGTTAAAATAAAAAGATTGCCTTTTTTTGGATATAATTTCGGTTTTCATTTTTTTGTTTTGGTTTTCGTTATCTTCTTTTTTTTCTTACAAAGCTAAGTTCTTGGTCCATTTTGGATTTCTTATTTTTGATATATGTATCAATTGATTTAAAATAAAGCTTATATTTTAGGTCAAATTTGTCCTGAAAAGCATGAACTTTTGTCTAGCGGGAGTCGAACCCTGGTGATTACTCACCCACTGTTTGCTAGAGCAAAGCTTGAGCTTTTATTGTTTTTTTTTTTTATTTTATTTTACAATTTAAATTTTTATTTATTTTATGTTTCTTATATGGGCCTTGTGAATTTTTCGCCCAGTCAATGTTGTGACTGTGACATTATTGGCGACAGCAACTATTTCTTTTTTATAAAGTGGCTTTTGTTTGCCCTTAATTTGTTTATCTTTTACAGAAATTACTTCACCCCCATTATATTTTCGGGGTTGTACTCTTTTACAATTTATTCTTAAATTTCTTATTCTTTCGTTTTCCCTTATAAGCCCCCTTAAGTCTTCATTCAATTTCTCTTGAAAATTGCTCACCAGTTGATAATTTATTCTCTCGCTTCTGTTAAAGAATACATCACTCGGCCTTCTCCTCGTAACGGAATGAATGGAATTATTATACCTATCTACCGCCACATTCATGAGTTCTCTAGGAGAAAAACGGGTACTTTCATTCTTTAGACACCTGTAAATTTCAAGGATTGTCAAATGAGCCCTTTCAACCTGCCCATTAACTTCACTCCTTTGAGTGGGTGTACGATAAAATTCTATTCCTAAGGACGCCACATAGTTCGTTATCAAGGGGCTTGACAACCCCCTCTCATTATCAGTAACTATCATCTTAGGGTAAAGTAGTGCAGTAGCTTAATCAGTTTCTTTTTCAAGTGAACAGCAGATTTATTTTTAATGTAAAATACTTTTAGAAATTGGAAAATTTGTTAATGCATGAAATAAATTTCATACCTTGAATCTCTAGTATGTCAATGTGAAGTATTTCGCAAGAATAGGAAGGTATTGGTGTGGGTTGCAATTTAGGCTTTTGCGGATGTCTTTCGTATTTATTTAATCGACAATTTTCACACTGTTTAGTATAATCCCTGATTTGCTGGCTCATTTTGGGAAAATAATATTTCTCCAAAATTTGATCCTTGTTTTCACTAGGATTCCTATGAGCTCTTTTATGTTCTGAATCAATGATTTCAAAGATTCTTCCCTCATCTGTTATGTCTTCAACTACCCTTTGAGTGATGCGAATTTTGTAATTGAAAAAATGGCTTATATAAACGTCTTGCAAAAGCTTAAAGCTCTCTTCGGGTAATTTCATTTCATTTATTATATTTGGGTCGAGGAGTTTCTTCAGATAATATACCAGAATTGCCCTAGAAATCACACCGACTGAGATGTGATGTCGATGATAGCCTCTGTGTGGCTCTATGTGGCTATGCAATTCTCTTTTTCCTTGCCTAAATATAAGTTGGTTGCGAAATACATTCAGTGGAACCTCGACGTGCGGAATTAGGTCTGTACCATCTTGTTCAGCGCTGTGCATTGTCGAAACCTCACTTGCTGTTATAGTACGGTCCCCTTGTAAGCTTTGACCCTCGCTGGCAGTTTCCGTTTCGTCCCTGTCTCCAGATGCTTCGAGTGGACTTACCATTTGTTCTAACACTGAAGATGATAAATGATTTTTTTCTGTTTTTAATCTAGAAAGAGCGTCGGCCACGTAGTTTGCCTTACCTTTCTTATAAATTAACTCGTGGTCATACTCCTCTATCCGTACCTTCCATCGTTTTAGCTTGGAATTAAAATTTCTATTTCCCAACGCGTAGGTAAGCGGTTGGTGGTCTGTAAAAATTCGAACTTTCCTTGCTCCATATAAATATGATCTAAGGTTATCAAGAGCCCACACAATTGCCAACATTTCTTTTTCGTTGGTAGCGTAATTTTCCTCCGTTTTGTTCAGAGATCTAGAAATGTAGGCAATCGGCTTGTCTCTACCAGACTTTCCCTGTGATAAGACAGCACCTATCGCATAATTGGAAGCATCGGTAGTTAAATTGAAAGGTATATTAAAGTCAGGGAACGCAATTTCTTCCGAAGAAGTTAAGAGTTCCTTGAAATTATTGAATGCGACCATTGCCTCCTTATTTAATGTAATTGAAATTTTCCTGGATTGGTTCGCTTTTACTCGAGAATTTTCATTTCGTGTGAGGTTGGTCAGTGGTTTAGCAACTTTTGCATAATCTTGAATGAATTTTCTATAATAGGAAGTCAACCCAAGAAATGACTTGAGTTCCTTCAAATTTGTTGGGGGTGTGATACGCTGAATTGCCTCTATTTTTTTCGGGTCAGCTTTAATTCCTTCTGACGTTATCAGGTATCCTTAGAATTCAACCTCTGTTTTAAAAAATTGAGTTTTATCTAAATTTACCCTTAGGTTTACTTCTAGGAGTCGTGCGAAAACTGTAGAAATATTTGACAAATGCTCTTCTTGGGTTTCCCTAAGACGATGATATCGTCAATATAAACATAGCAGATCTTACCAATATATTCTCGAAGAACATCGTCGATCATACGTTGAAAAATTGCAGGCGCATTCTTTAAACCAAAGGGAAGACGCAGAAATTCATATTTCCCATTCATAGTTGAGAAGGCAGATTTAGGAATGTCAGAGGACTTCATCGCAATTTGATGAAATCCAGAAGTAAGATCAAGGGTGGTGAAGAACTTGGATTCACCCAAGCTTGCAAGTGTTGTATTTATATCCGGTATTGGATATGTATCCGCAATCGTAACATTATTTAGTCGTTTAAAATCAATTACGAGTCTGTACTGTTTTTCTCCCGATGGCTTTGGTTTCTTTGGAACGATCCATATGGGTGAATTGTATGGACTTCTGGAGGGACGAATTATGCCTGTGTCCAATAATTCCTGTACCTGCCTATCGACTTCTTCGCGCATGTTAGTTGGGTAAGGGTAACTCTTCGTGTAAATTGGTTCATCAGTGCTAGTTTTAATTTCCGCTTTGACAAAAGTGTCCACAGATCTACCTAAATCAATAGGGCCACAAAGATTTTGGAATTTATGTGTCAGAATTAATAATTTCTTCTTGAATTCGGGAGGAATGTTATTATCGGGTATAGAAATATCATCACGAGGTCAAGCCAGGGAGAACATAAAAAGTGAGAATATCGTCAAGGTGTTTGAAGAACTTCCCGCTGATCTTGTTTGTTATTTTTAAATTTCCTGCGGCAGAAGTTACTAGGAAGGGTTTTTCAATGTTGTCGGAATATGGGGCTATTGCACTGGACACACAATTTTTATTTGCACCAGTATCGATTAGGAACTCAAGGGTTCGACCATCTTGCGTTTTGTATTCTATATATGGTACGCTGGATGGCCCCCTCTCATAAAATTTACATGGTGTCCTATCTCATCCTGCACAGACACCTGCTCGTCGTGATCTGCTTCCTCAAATGTATTTGCTTGCTCACTCTGTTCAGTAGTATGGAGCAATCGTTGACGTTTATCTTGGGAGTATTTTTCGAACTTGAACTGCCGTCCTGTGTTCTGGGTCCTTCCTGAGTTCTGGAAGCGAGGTCTGTTCTGGTAGTCGACTTGCTTTGTCTGGATACTTCTGTCAACGTCCATATGTTCCTGTGGCTTAGGTCCTGGAATTTTAGGATCGGTCGTTCCTTGGATGGAAACGGTGCACATAGGGTTTTTGATAGTTGCTAAAGTGTTGTTGGTTCGGTTGTTGCCAGACTCTAGGTTTAGGGGGAGGACTTGGTCTTATTTCTCTATTAAAAAATAGATTAATAGGGGAGAAGATGGTGTTGCTCACACCATTTTTGTGAATATAGTTTTTCCTGTAATTGAGGTTCTGCATCTCGATGCAGTCTGAGTAAGCTTCGGGCAAAGTTTGTGGTTTCTTGATGGCCAGTAGACGTGAAATATCGCCATCAAGACCTCGGATGAAAACATCCAACGCCCTGTTCCTAAAATTTTCAATAATTCCTAACCTTAACTGTTTCTTCCGAGTAAGACTCGGTTTTAACCTTGTTAATTACACAGTGCGACACGAAAAAATAACTTCAAATATCTCAATGGTTTCTAGTAGTTCATGGTCAATATATTATGCCCTTATACTCAGTTTTATCGGATTAGGTCAAATAAGAGAGAAATTCAAGGTCAAATTTCAGTTTTAAGTCACAAATTTTTTCTTATAACTCTTAAACTAAATTCAAATCCTGTGTAGTAACTGTCTAAGTATTTGCAATGGATGGTTCTTAACATTCTGAGACCATTTTTTGCTCAAAAGGTTACGTAAGGGGGTTAATTTTTTCTTCGAAAACAGGGCTTTTTTATAATAAAAAGAAATTTTCAATAGTTCAGTTACTTTGTATTTGTCTTCAAAAACAATCAAATTTTGCTGAAATTTTGCATACACCTTAAGTAAAACAAAGTAACCCACTTCTGAAAAGATTACAACAATTACATGTGCGCATCCAAAGATATTCGGATTCAAAGATTACACTGTTTGTAATTTTTTAAGTCACGGCAAAATAACCATATACGGACACCACTACGTGATAAAAGACTAAAAAAAAAAAGACCCGTGTCTCCCAATTTTCCCCAAAGTCATGCACTTTTTGTTTTATGGGCCACGCCTACCTCCCATACAACACAAATAATGAAAACTCTATAAAGAGGCTAATATCAAAGTTACAAAACTGAAACTCGGTATTTGTGTGTTCTATGTCAAAACTTTAGTGTGTTAGAAAAATGGGCATTATCCACCCACTTACACGCCCACCTCCCATACAACCCCAAAATTTAAAACTCTATAAAGAGACTAATATTAAAGTAACAAAACTGAAACTCGGTATTTGTGTGTTGTATGTCAAGACTTAGGTGTGTTAGAAAAATGGGTGTTATCCACCCACTAACACTCCCACCTCCCATACAACCCCAAAATTGAAAACTCTATAAAGAGACTAATATTAAAGTTACAAAACTGAAACTCGGTATTTGTGTGTTCTATGTCAAAACTTAGGTGTGTTAGAAAAATGGGTGTTATCCACCCACTAACACTCCCACCTCCCATACAACCCCAAAATTTAATATTTTATAAAAAGGCTTATATTTATGCTTCAGAAAAACAATTTGATATGTTTGTATTTTAGACAAATAAAACTAACAAAATTTTCTAAAATCTCATACAAAAAGCTCTCTAATTTAAGATTACACAGTGCAACACCAAAAAAAATACCCATATACGGACACCACTACGTGATAAAAGACTAAAAAAAAAGACCCGTGTCTCCCAATTTTCCCCAAAGTCATGCACTTTTTGTTTTATGGGCCCCCAAAGATTTGGGGCCTCGGTATCATTTTCGTAAAAATGTGATCATTTTCTCAGGCTCATATCTTGTAAACCGTTCAGAATTTCGATTTACTCTCAGAGGCAAAGTTGTAGCTCTTGTCATAAGGAAACAATCAACTACAAAAATGTACCTAAGATCTCAATAAACAAATTTCTAAAACATATAAACTTCCTAGAGATGATTCTTAACACCGTTTTTTAATTTCATTTGTTTTTTATTTACTTCAACATTGAGTTACTATGCTATCTATTACAAAAATATTAAAAAACTAGTAAGGTATATCTTAAGGGGTTGTATAGGAGGTGGGCGTGTTAGTGGGTGGATGACGCCCATTTTTCTAACACACCTAAGTTTTGACATAGAACACACAAACACCGAGTTTCAGTTTTGTAACTTTAATATTAGTCTCTTTATAGAGTTTTCAATTTTGGGGTTGTATGGGAGGTGGGAGTGTTAGTGGGTGGATAACACCCATTTTTCTAACACACCTAAGTTTTGACATAGAACACACAAATACCGAGTTTCAGTTTTGTTACTTTGATATTAGCCTCTTTATAGAGTTTTCAATTTTGGGGTTGTATGGGAGGTGGGAGTGTTAGTGGGTGGATAACACCCATTTTTCTAACACACCTAAGTTTTGACATAGAACACACAAATACCGAGTTTCAGTTTTGTAACTTTAATATTAGTCTCTTTATAGAGTTTTCAATTTTGGGGTTGTATGGGAGGTGGGAGTGTTAGTGGGTGGATAACACCCATTTTTCTAACACACCTAAGTTTTGACATAGAACACACAAATACCGTGTTTCAGTTTTGTTACTTTAATATTAGTCTCTTTATAGAGTTTTAAATTTTGGGGTTGTATGGGAGGTGGGCGTGTAAGTGGGTGGATAACGCCCATTTTTCTAACACACTTAAGTTTTGACATAGAACACACAAATACCGAGTTTCAGTTTTGTAACTTTGATATTAGCCTCTTTATAGAGTTTTCATTATTTGTGTTGTATGGGAGGTAGGCGTGGCCCATAAAACAAAAAGTGCATGATTTTGGGGAAAATTGGGAGACACGGGTCTTTTTTTTTTAGTCTTTTATCACGTAGTGGTGTCCGTATATGGTTATTTTTTTTGGTGTTGCACTGTGTTACCAAAGATGGTAACTTCGTTAATGTTATCCCTAGAGTAAAATCATTCAGTTGAAATTATAGATCCAACAATTTTCTTCAAAACTGTTTTTAAGATCTTTACCGAAAGAGTTACCGTTTTAAAGATATGAGCGTAAATATGTAATTTCAACATATATGAAAAATTAAAACGGTTAAAATAAAAATTATTTTTATTTCTATTTCTTCCCAAAATCAAAATTTTTCATATATTTTGTAATAACATATTTACGCGTATATCTTTAAAACGGTAACTCTTTCGGTAAAAAACGTTAAGGAGAGTTTTGAAGAAAATTGTTGGATCTATAATTTTCATCTGAATGATTTTACTCTAGGGATTACATTATCGAAGTTACCATCTTTGGTAATCTTTGAATCCGAATATCTTTGGATGCGCACATGTAATTGTTGTTATCTTTTCAGAGGTGGGTTACTTTATTTTACTTAAGGTGTATGCAAAATTTCAGCAAAATTTGATTGTTTTTGAAGACAAATACAAAGTAACTGAACTATTGAAAATTTCTTTTTATTTTAAAAAAGCACTTTTTTCGAAGAAAAAATTAACCCCCTTACGTAACCTGTTGAGCAAAAAATGATCTCAAAATGTAAAGAACCATCCATTGCAAATACTTAGAGACAGTTACTACACAGGATGTGAATTTAGTTTAAGAGTTATAAGAAAAAATTTGTGACTTAAAAGTGAAATTTGACCTTGAATTTCTCTCTTATTTGACCTAATCCGATAAAACTGAGTATGAGGGCATAATATATAGACCATGCACTATTATAAACCATTGCGATATTTGAGGTTATTCCAATTGGGCCTTAAATTGTCGCACAGTGTTATCAATGAGAACTGATGATTAACGGCTGCGTAAAACTCATCTAGCCTCATTCCTCTTTGGGTTAGGGCATTGAGCTGGTGCTCTAATGTCCTTTTGTCCCTTTTATCTGCGTAATGCAGGGAAAGACATTGTTTAATGGATGCCCAATCATCGTGTCATTCCCAACGTTCGTTGTTGTCAGGTGTTCATGAAGGCAAAAATGAATACACATTTTTTCAACACGACTTATTCGTGTTGGAAAACGCTGGCGGTCGTGAAGAGAAAAATGAATGAAATGACGTATGAGTTCCTGTGTATAAATCGATCATTTGTTACGTAGCGTGATGACAAAAACATATACTTTTTGTACTGTTGCATGGTCGAATGTGCGAAGCATTGCAGGCGTTAAATAATTTATTTTTATTGGTAAAAATACAAGCAAATTACATTAATTTTTCTCTTCACGACCGCCAGCGTTTTCCAACACGAACCAGTCGTGTTTAAAAAATGTGTATTCATTTTTGTCTTCATGAAGACCATAACAACAACGAATGTTGGTGAACAACACGAAGATTTTAAAGCCAACACATGTTTGAGATGGGATCACATCGAACCGTTGAGATCGATCTTACTTTGTGTACGTGAAGCGCAAGCAAGTTTCGAAAGAATGCATACAGAATTTTTGACAGCACGCCAACTTGGTTACACACAAAAATGAAATGCAAATAAAATTGTGTGTTGTGTGCGTTAAGAAAATGATCGTGAGTGAAGGTGTGTGAATTTTCTGAAGCCTGCTCTATAGATTGGCTTTGCCCTTACTATACTTTAATATTCCTTCCACATTATGTATCCATGATACATAGTGCGTAGGATTTCCATCAAAAACCTGCAACTCCTTGACGCAATCTGGAAGCTTGCTTATTTCCTTTAAATCTACTTCTGTGCTTGGCCCACGCAGTGGGACTACCGGTGCAATTAAACGTCCTGACGCATTTGGACTTTCGCTTGCCCTTTGTTCCAAAACTTTAATCTTACATAGTGCCGTATTCACGGCACCAGTCAGTTCAGTTATCGCCTGCTTGATTTCATCCATTCCGCCGCGAGAAAAATTTAAACAATTTAAGTGACAGCCAAGCGAAAATTAGGCCAAAATCAACGATAATTTTTTATTTATGACAATACAATCGCACAATTTTGACACAATGGTGCACAATGCAATTGTTTAAAAAAAAAGTGGCAATAATGCAGTTAGTGAGCGAGGAAATGTTTATTTAAATTTTATTAGAAGACTTAAGGGTACTCACATCAAAATGTTCATATTGATTTTATATAGGTTCCTATTGATTGGTTCATATTGATTTTATAAGAAAATAATTTTGACAGTGTTATTCATTCTGATTGGTCGACATTAAAAATAAAATTGAATATTCTCTGAGCAGAAAAATAAATGAAGAAAAATTAATGTATATTCCTGAATTTTGTTGTTCATCGCAACTGCGCTGCGGAAGTACTGAATTTTATTTTTCAAAATCAACCAATCAAAATTGAAAAAAATTTTTGTCAGAAAATAATTTTTCAGCCGGATTTTCACTTCACAATTTTTCTTGAGAAAATAATTTAGTTTTTATGCAATTTGTTTTTGATTTCTCTATCAATATGCAGGTTGCTGCAGGCCAACGATGCAACACCGTAGTTGTGCGATCATTTGTTCTGAATGTTTGCGCATTTAAATATATAAAAAAAAACAGTAAAAAAAACAGTACAAAAAGAGCAAGAAATTATGCTCTAAAATATTTTCTAGCTTTTGAAAAAATTTCTCACTGCGCATCGAAAAATGAAACTAAAAAATGTTATTCTCTTTTGAACAGGCTTTAAGAGCTAAAACACAATATTTGTAGCTAAGTGAGAAAAAAAAGCTAAAACTAGCTTCAAAATCGCTGAACTGGCCACACTGGCAGTTCACTGTACAGAGGCCGAACAAAATTATCACAGTTGGAATTGCTAGAACGTTTTCGAATATATTTACTTGTAAAACGTTTTCGTCTTGTGACAGATTTTTATACCATAGCTACAGTCAAAGTAAAGAAAGAGCTGAAATCAAAAATTGCTAGGTGGTGGATGAAATCGTTAGGTCCGGGAGTTTCACTTTGATACAGTTCATCGTCAGTCCTAATCGTCTTGCACACGTAGATGCGCTGAGCAGAGCACCTGACCAACCGCCTAACGAAGTAAAACCCGTTTGTAACGAATGTTTTTTTTTTATATTCTTTGTTATTCATGATAATATTTAACTTTACTTAAAATACTTGTTTGAAATATAATTTGTTATTCATTGATAATTATTTGAGATATTTTAAAAACTTATAAAATTCATTCAGATTTTTATTTCAAAGAGGAGACAACGTTTTTTGAATTTGAAAAGGAAATTAGATTTCAATAAAATATTTTAAGAATATTTTTTATTTAAAAAAAAACACGAGTGCGACTGGCGTTTCTCTTTACATTGGCGCCCAACGGAAATAACTAAATTGTAGCCGCAAAGTTTCAAATCAGCTTATGGCTAACTGCTTAATGCCTGCGCAACATTAATGAAAATCGAAAATGCACTCAATTTGACTGCAACAACGACCAAGCATTTATACTGCTAATTGTGGTACTCAAAAGAAGTCCTGTCCCTGCCCCAGCATCTGTATCTGTGCTGTTGATGCTCATCATCAAGCCAACTGAACACGTTCTGTTTATGCTCATCATCAAACGCTGGCTTTACACCCACAGTAACGTCTATTCGTCTACTGTTTCAGCGTCCATTTAACGACACCATTCATTCGAGAAAACACGAGAGAGACCGGTACTGACGCTGTTGCGGTCTTACCAAGTCCCACGTTACAGCTTTAAGCCTACATTCATCACTGCACCCGCAAATACGTCTTTTCGTTTTCTGTTTCTGCATTCATCTAACGAAATGTTTCATTCGAGAAATACGGGAGAGACAGGTACTGACGCAATTGCGGTCTTACCAAGTCCCTCGTAGCACTTATAACAAGATCTGGAAGCAACTTCTATTCGTTTCTAGATACAATCAGAACGTTTCTCACAAGCGAGATCCATCCTTCTCACCTACATCTGGTTCTATAACCCCTTTCCACTGCTACAACATATTGTTCGTGCTGGTCTCTCTCATGTTATTTAACTCTCAATTAAGACCTCTCCCAACGACAACATGCGTAGAAGTCCTCGTAACACTTCAGTTGTTGCTGCATCAACGTCGTCTGCTGTTGATCATAATACGAGTAGTTCAACAAATATAATCATGACTCGTGATCAATTTGCAGAACTGTTAGAGCCACCATCCAGACAAGACGTTCGATCATCTTTCAGTAAATGCAGTGCTCGATTCAATGGAGATCGAAGCACAAATAGTATTGAGAACTTTGTCGCTACTATCCAAGTATACAAAGAAGCCGAGAGCATCAGTGATAGATTTGCTCTTGCAAGCCTTCCACTATTACTTGAAGGCTATGCATCTTCTTGGTGGCAAGGAATAAAAGAAGAAATAAAAACATTCGTCGAAGCGATCAATCTTTTGTTGCAAGCATTTTCTCCAGCAAAGCCTGATTGAAGAATTTTTGCTGAAATAAACAAGGATAAGCAACATATATCGGAATCGACAGATAGTTTCTCATCTGCCGAAAAAGAAAACTCTTTGCTCAACTCAAAGAAAAATTGAGTGAAAATACGATGCTCAATATTTTATACTCTCAACTCCTTTTTAAATTCGAGATAAAATCTCAAGAGAAGATATTCGCTCTTTTCAAGAATTGCTGCATAAAGCTAGAGAAGCTGAAGTCATAGCTAATGAAAAGAAAAGTGCAATAGGAATAGAATACCAATTGAAAAATTTTTCAGTCAAACACTGTACGTTCTGTCACAAACAAAACCATATAACCGAAGAATGCCATAAAAAAAGCTCAAATGGAAAAGTACAAACAACCAACAGATGAAAGATACTCGGTTAGATGTTACGGTTGTGGTACACCAGGTGTTTATCGATATAATTGTCCAAACCGCGATAAATTGACTACTGTCGATGACCAAATGCAGTTAAACTTAAATTTATTGCAAACCTCAATGTTCAGGAATAATATTCCAACGGTCGCTTTAAATATTAACGGCCTTATAGCCGAAGCATACATAGATACCGCCGCTAGAACAAGCGTTGCAGGGCACTTGCTTGTCAAAAAATTAAAAGAAAAAGGAGTAAAATTCAAAGAGTTATTTGCAGAATTAGTTCTGGCAGATGGTATACCAAAATACCAAAAAGTTTACTCAACAGAAGCAGATATCTTCATTGGAGACAGATTAAAAAAGATTCAAATGATTTGCCTTCCCGCAGCAGAGAATAACCGCACATTGCTTGGTATTGATTTTATGGAACAAGCAGGTATGGTGCTCGATTTGGCTCAACGTTGTTGGTTTTATAAACATGAACCAAAAAATATTTTTAAATTCAAAATTAAAACATCCGAACCACTAATTAGTCCTGAAGATACAATAAATTATTCTTCAAAAGTTGAATTGACAAAATATAATGAACACAGCAGTTTAAATTTTAATGCATTTGAAATGCTACTACGTCCAGATAAGGTCACAAATCGTAAAAGTAAGGACGTTAATAAATTATTATTTAGCAAAATGTACATAAAAAGAGATGCAACGAAACCTTTACCATTTGAAAACAATAACATAATCACAGGCGCAAAAGAATCAATTAGGACTAGTACCCTCAACATAAATTAGGACTAGTAAAAAGGCAAACGTTTAGAACTCAAGGAACTGATATGTCAGACAATAAAATAAATGGAGAAAATATTCTTTTGAGCAGGTATGGTGCTCGATTTGGCTCAACGTTGTTGGTTTTATAAAGATGAACCAAAAAATATTTTTAAATTCAAAATTAAAACATCCGAACCACTAATAAGTCCTGAAGATACAATAAATTATTCTTCAAAAGTTGAATTGACAAAATATAATGAACACAGCAGTTTAAATTTTAATGCATTTGAAATGCTACTACGTCCAGATAAGGTCACAAATCGTAAAAGTAAGGACGTTAATAAATTATTATTTAGCAAAATGTACATAAAAAGAGATGCAACGAAACCTTTACCATTTGAAAACAATAACATAATCACAGGCGCAAAAGAATCAATTAGGACTAGTACCCTCAACATAAATTAGGACTAGTAAAAAGGCAAACGTTTAGAACTCAAGGAACTGATATGTCAGACAATAAAATAAATGGAGAAAATAAGTTATCAAGTACTCCTTCAATTGAAATGGTTTCGAAAAAGATCAACACAGCCAGGATTGATAGTATTTTTCATCCAAATCCCAGTGCAACAAAAAACTATTTTCGGAAAATAAAAGATCTACCTCCAGTATTGAACGAAATGAAAAGTTCATGTGAAATTCGTCAAAAAGGAAATATATTAAAACCATTTGGATACTCAAACGAATTCAACTTCAATGAATCGCAGGTTAACTATTTAAAAGTATCAAAGAAGAAAAATGTTAAATGGAAATTGTTATTAGAAGAAGAAACGATACTTCAAACCATTTAGGGGCTGTTCAAATGCAGGGGGAGAAATACATATAATACTGAAGTTTTTAAAACAGTTTGCAGAAAATTATCAAAAGATGCAATTAATTTATCACAGCAACTCGTTATCTCGGACTTTTTTAAATTTGCTGCTATATCATCGGGACGATTTTCTGCAGCAGAGGGGGAGTTTGTAACGAATGTTTTTATTGTTATATATATTCTTTGTTATTCATGATAATATTTAACTTTACTTAAAATACTTGTTTGAAATATAATTTGTGAGGAACTGAAATTTGGGACAAATTTCAGCCCACATGAAAGTTCAACAACAACAACAACAGCCGCTACAACAACAACCACAGCAACTACAATAGTTTACTTTTAACAACAACAACTTTAAAAAAACAAATCCAACAACAACAACAATATTTTGCTTCCAACAAGAACAAGAACAACGACAACAACAACAACAACAACAACAACAGCGGGCGTATAAAGAAGAAATAGTAGCAGTCTTGAAAAATAGCAAGCCAAGTAGCAACAACAACAACAGTGGTGCAATAAAATATAAACAAACACAAAACCAAGCGCAATAACAACAACAACTGCTTAGAAGACAAACAAAAACACATAACTACAAGAATTGCACACGCCACCAAACAACGGTATGTAATGCAGGCACACACAATTATAACAACAATGTTAAACATGCGCCGAAATATGAACAATAACAAAGCCACAGAACAATAACAACAACGAAGGCGAGCCAGAGCTTGAGACAAAGCTAAGAAGTAAACACGCGGCTTAAGGACAACAACAAGAAAGTGGTGCACAGTTAGATGTGCAAAAACATTTGATGAAAAATCGCACAAACAAGATCCCGTTAGCAAATGAAGCGATTTTTCTGCTATAAAAAAGGAGGCTGAAGACAGAATCGATCTGTTGGATCGCTGATCGTGAAAGGTAAGACATCCCTTCCTATCCCTTTATTCCGGGTTTCGAGCTTTTCTAAGCGGTTACCCTAGTAGAATTTGAATATTATTTATAAGATCGGGTTTCGAGCTTTTCTAAGCGGTTACCCTAGTAGAACTAGAGAAAACTAAGCGGTTACCCTAGTAGAACTAGAGAAAACTGTATGTTTCGGGTTTCGAGCTTTTCTAAGCGGTTACCCTAGTAGAACTAGAGAAAACTGTATGTTTCGGGTTTCGAGCTTTTCTAAGCGGTTACCCTAGTAGAACTAGAGAAAAACTGTATGTTTCGGGTTTCGAGCTTTTCTAAGCGGTTACCCTAGTAGAACTAGAGAACACTGTATGTAACCCTAGTAGCACTAGATACATCCTGGAATCTAAAAATCCCACATAAACTCCTAAATCCCAACTTTCACGAGTCAGCAAACGAGGCGGAAGACCGGAGGACCGAGAAAACGCAGGACATCGCAGGACATCGCAGGACATCGCAGGACATCGCAGGACATCGCAGGACATCTCAGGACATCGCAGGACATCAGGAAGATTAGTAACTATAGTCAAATAATAATAGTTGAATGATAAGCTTAATAATATAAATGAAAAATTAATCAAATTTGTAATCATAGCATTAATAATAGTGAACTTAAATAATAAATCAGAACTTAATTACTTTTAAAAAAAACGCTTTTGGTCTCAAATATATAAATATTTTTGTGCAGAACCCTGGGTATCCGGCGAGATATACCCAGGCTTAAAACTTCGTTACAAATGGCGCCCGAGCAGGGACCAAAAGCATAGTGAAAAAGAAAAAAAAGAACTTTCGGGGAAAAAAAAAACTTGAGTGAAAAAAAAAACATTATTGAAAGGACTATAGAAAAAAAAGAAATAGGTGTGGAAAAAAAATTAAAATGGTAAAAACAAGGTGGATTTATCATCTCTCCAAGGAGGAACTGCAGGAATATATGAGCGAGGTAAGCTTAGAAGTTCAAGGTACGGTCGATGAATTGCGAAAGAGATTTTCTAGCTGGATAAGCAGCGAAAACAGGACGCTGCAGCAGGAACAACGACTACAGGAGTTACAATTAAAGCATGGGCGTAGTACGTCACCTGGACCACAAACGCAGGCTAAGCTGCCAGAATTCCGGGTAATACCGCCGTTAGGAGCTGCACAAGAGGACATGACAGTGGTAAGTCGTGGAACCACAGGTACCTCTTATGCAACTGTTATCGATCAAGTCAGCAAGTGGTCTGCTCGATACGACGGGGGTCGAGACCCCATCGCATTTATTGAAAGAGTAGAGGAGCTTACAGAAGTTTACGGACTGGAGCCAAACATGATCCCAAGAACGATGCCAGAACTGTTGAAGGATATTGCCTTGGCCTGGTACAGGAACACAACGCGACAGTGGGCGTCATGGGAAAAATTCAAGGAGGAATTTTTGAAATTTTTCCTTCCACATCGGTATTTGGAACGATTAGAGGATGAGATCCGGAGCTGCAAGCAAAAAAGACACTGGTTGAATTCTCAACCAGGATGCAAACACTTACACGCCATGCTCGGTACACAGAAGAACAGACGTTGGATAGAATCTTTAGAAACAGTTTGGTGGAATACCAGTTCTACATCCGGCCCAGGGATTTTTCCAATCTCAGCGAACTTACCGAGATGGCAGAAGATTTTGAAGCGCTACGAGACGTGAAAGAGCTAACCACAGGAGGTCAAGCACGCCAGCGAACAGAGCAGTACCGTATGTTAAACCAGGCACCGGGTAATGGCCCTGTGAATGTCCAGACAGCTTGTTTCCGGTGTGGTCAGGATGGTCATCATAGAAGGCAATGCAGGAATGAGAGGATGGTTTTCTGTTGGAAGTGCGGGAAACGTAACAAGCTGACATTTGAATGTTGCGATCGGGATTCGGAAAACACTCAGGGATTCCGACAGAGACGAGGATAATCGGGATCCCTTCAACAAAGCGCTCCTCGTACCCAACGCAACCATTAGAGTTTGAGCGAAGCCGCATCTTCGCTAAAGTGGCTCTGGGGAATGAACTAGCAACAGCCACTATAGACACTGGAGCTACAAGAAGCTTTGTGAGCGAGTTATTTGCAAGAACACTTCGAAGACAGGGTGTAAGCATACCTTTCAGGACGCATGTGAGATTGGCAGACGGTACAATAAAAGAAGTCAGGGAGGCGTTAGAAATTGAAGTCAGGCTGGGAACGTCACAATCTTGTTTGGGGCAGAGCGAAATTATTCTCCAACAGAGAAAGAATGTCTAGCTATCGTTTGGGGCGTGAGGAAAATTCGACCGTATTTAGAAGGGTACCAGTTTACGGTAGTGACTGATCATCTATCGCTCAAATGGCTAAATTCGATCGAAAGTCCGTCAGGAAGGATTGCAAGATGGGCGCTGGAGCTGCAACAATACACATTTGATGTTAAGTACAGGAAGGGAAAATTCAACGTGATTGCAGATGCACTCTCACGACAGCCGCAGGAAAATCTACTAAGATTGGAAACAGAATCGCAGGAATGTAGTTGGTATAAGGCCAGAGTGAAAGACACACAAACAAACCCAGAGAAGAACCCAGACTACACCATAGTGGATGGAAAACTGTATCGTCATATACCAGGAAAGACAGGTGACGAAGATTGCGCATCATGGAAATTTTGCGTACCCAAGAATCAACAAACCAGAGTCCTTGAAGAGAATCACGACAGTCCGTGCGCCGGACATATGGGAATAAGGAAAACAATTTTCCGCATTAGCAACCGCTACTACTGGCCAGGGATGTGGCGGGATATCAGGAATTATGTTCGAAGATGCGAATCATGTCAAAGGTTCAAACCGATGCAAGAGAAAGCAGCTGGAAAGATGTTTACGCAGATCGCAGATGAACCGTGGTCAATTTTGTGTGCAGACTTTGTGGGACCACTCCCGCGCTCTACCCACGGAAATACAATGCTGGTCGTGTTCTTCGATAAGTTCTCAAAATGGACAGAAATAGTGCCCCTACGGAGAGCAACAGGTGACACGCTGAAAAAGGCATTTCGCGAACGAATCCTAGCACGATACGGAGTACCAAAGGTTTTAGTCACAGACAATGGAACACAGTTCTGCAGCAAGCCGTTTCAAAAATATCTACAGGACCTAGGAGTTCGACACAGTTTACAGCACCCTATACACCGCAAGAGAACCCCACAGAACGAGCAAATAGAAACGTGAAAAGAATCATCGCACAACTCACTGGAACGGATCAGAAGAAATGGGACAGTCTTCTTCCCGAGATATCGTTGGCGCTGAACACAGGGGTCTCAGATACGACAGGATTTAGTCCAGCTTTCTTGACACAAGGCAGAGAACCCAGGTTACCTAAGGCCCTTTATGACGAGCAAGCACTTGGCACAGGTAGCAGAGCGCAAACACCAGATGAAAGACACACAAGATTACAGGAAGTGTTTCAAATTGTCCGTCGGAACCTCGAACGAGCAGCTCAGGATCAAGCAAGACACTACAATCTGCGACGAAGATCTTGGAAACCGGAAAAAGGACAAGAGGTACTGGTCAAGCAACATCATCTGTCTAAAGCTGTGGACCAATTTAATGCTAAGCTGGCACCAAAATTCGATGGACCATATCGCGTAATAGGATTTACATCACCGGTAATAGTCCAGCTGAAGAAGGATGGAGAAGATCGAGTAAGGACAGCACACGTGGGCGAAGTCAAAGAATTCTTGATCGTGTTTGTTCAGTAGAGGTAGAAGTAATTGCCGTTAAAACCTATTAATTAAAGTCCTTATTTAGAAAACACACAAGGGAAGTGGCAAAGAAACTGGAAACGGCACGGCAAATGAAACAAATCTGGAAACGACACTGGCGACAAAAAAGGCAATGCGAAGGAACCTGGTAACAAAACAAACAAGGAAACTGGAAACGACACGGCAAATGAAACAAATCTGGAAACGACACTGGCAACGAAAACGGCAATACAAAGGAACGTGGTAACGAAACAAACAAGGGAACTGGCAACGACACGGCAAAAGAAACCTTCAACAAATCTGGAAACGACACTGGCAACAACAATGGAGACGAGAAGGAAACTGGAAACAAAATAGACTAGAATAGAAAAAAACAAATCCAACAACAACAACAATATTTTGCTTCCAACAAGAACAAGAACAACGACAACAACAACAACAACAACAACAACAACAACAGCGGGCGTATAAAGAAGAAATAGTAGCAGTCTTGAAAAATAGCAAGCCAAGTAGCAACAACAACAACAGTGGTGCAATAAAATATAAACAAACACAAAACCAAGCGCAATAACAACAACAACTGCTTAGAAGACAAACAAAAACACATAACTACAAGAATTGCACACGCCACCAAACAACGGTATGTAATGCAGGCACACACAATTATAACAACAATGTTAAACATGCGCCGAAATATGAACAATAACAAAGCCACAGAACAATAACAACAACGAAGGCGAGCCAGAGCTTGAGACAAAGCTAAGAAGTGAACACGCGGCTTAAGGACAACAACAAGAAAGTGGTGCACAGTTAGATGTGCAAAAACATTTGATGAAAAATCGCACAAACAAGATCCCGTTAGCAAATGAAGCGATTTTTCTGCTATAAAAAGGGAGGCTGAAGACAGAATCGATCTCTTTGATCGCTGATCGTGAAAGGTAAGACATCCCTTCCTATCCCTTTATTCCGGGTTTCGAGCTTTTCTAAGCGGTTACCCTAGTAGAATTTGAATATTATTTATAAGATCGGGTTTCGAGCTTTTCTAAGCGGTTACCCTAGTAGAACTAGAGAAAACTGTATGTTTCGGGTTTCGAGCTTTTCTAAGCGGTTACCCTAGTAGAACTAGAGAAAACTGTATGTTTCGGGTTTCGAGCTTTTCTAAGCGGTTACCCTAGTAGAACTAGAGAAAACTGTATGTTTCGGGTTTCGAGCTTTTCTAAGCGGTTACCCTAGTAGGACTAGAGAAAAACTGTATGTTTCGGGTTTCGAGCTTTTCTAAGCGGTTACCCTAGTAGAACTAGAGAACACTGTATGATTCGGGTTTCAAGCTTTTTTAAGCGGTTACCCTAGTAGAACTAGAGAACACTGTATGTTTCGGGTTTCGAGCTTTTCTAAGCGGTAACCCTAGTAGCACTAGATACATCCTGGAATCTAAAAATCCTACATAAACTCCTAAATCCCCACTTTCACGAGTCAGCAAACGAGGCGGAATACCGGAGGACCGAGAAAACGCAGGACATCGCAGGACATCGCAGGACATCTCAGGACATCGCAGGACATCAGGAAGATTAGTAACTATAGTCAAATAATAATAGTTGAATGATAAGCTTAATAATATAAATGAAAAATTAATCAAATTTGTAATCATAGCATTAATAATAGTGAACTTAAATAATAAATCAGAACTTAATTACTTTTAAAAAAAACGCTTTTGGTCTCAAATATATAAATATTTTTGTACAGAACCCTGGGTATCCGGCGAGATATACCCAGGCTTAAAACTTCGTTACAAATTTGTTATTCATTGATAATTATTTGAGATATTTTAAAAACTTATAAAATAAAAATTCATTCAGATTTTTATCTCAAATAGGAGACAACGTTTTTTGAATTTGAAAAGGAAATTTGATTTCAATAAAATATTTTAAGAATATTTTTTATTTAAAAAAACAAACACGAGAGCGACTGGCGTTCCTCGTTACACATAGGATTTATTTTAAACGTCGAAACCAATTTAGATGAGTAACAATAAAACAGAATTTTAAAATTCGAAATCACATTTATATAGAAAAGTTCCAAAGAAGATCTTACCGCTTCACTTCCAAGGTATTTGAAAAATATTCCAACGAACAAAACATCCAACATAAAAAACAGCAATGCGTACACCAAGGGCCAACGACCAGGTTGGAGAAGCAATCGAAATTATTTTGAACTATCTTCGTACAACCACAGAAAACTCAAAGA
The DNA here is from genome assembly GCA_958299015.1 of Tetanocera ferruginea. Classification (NCBI taxonomy): domain Eukaryota; kingdom Metazoa; phylum Arthropoda; class Insecta; order Diptera; family Sciomyzidae; genus Tetanocera; species Tetanocera ferruginea. The sequence goes on along the minus strand of OY282640.1, from coordinate 82,374,352 downwards.
ACTGGGATTTAAACCTGGAAGATCTTCAATGAATAATTAAATGTCAAATCATTGCAACTACCGGATTTTGTCCTAATGATGTTGTGTTCAATTTTCAGCTTAACAATCTTATATTTTTTTTTATGTAGCAAAAAAAAAATTTATTTATTAATAGTATTTATACAATAATATTCATAATAATCACATGTTTAAGATTCATAATATTTTAACTTTCTAAGTTAATTTAAGTATATAATAAATATTCAATTACAAAATGCCTCAGCGCCAAAATGGCTTTGTAGATGCTCACCTGGCAAACTTTATAGATTAGAAATTTATCAATTTAATTATAAGTTTGTTTCATAATAAAAAGCATCATCAATGCAAAAATAAACAGAAAAAGAAGGAATCGATCTCTAATTAATTATAATTTTTTTCCGAAAAATTCGTTTTCACTTCATCCGAAAAAAAGAGTGAAAACAAAAAAAAAAAGAAAAGAAAAACAAAAATATATAATTTGATTTACAAAAATTTATTAAGTATTTCTAAACGTAAGAAGCTAATCTATATTTCCAAGTAAATATCTTTTTAAGCTTGTTTTAAAGAGTGAAATCCGTTCAATAGTTTTGATTGAATTTGGCAATTTATTAAATTCATAAGGTCCAGCATACTCTATCCGTTGCTTTGAAATTTCAAGCCGGCATCTAGCAGCTCTAAGGTAAGTGCTATTTCGAGTATTAAAATTGGCTTGATTTGTATGAAAGTCCAAGACGTGATACCCCAAGTTATGAAGGGTCTTGTAAACGTAGACTAAAAGTTGTTGTTTATATAATCCAAATATTGGTAGAACTGTTTGAGAGTATGCCTTATATAAACTTAAAGTGGAATGTCTAACTGAAAGATTAAATACAATTTTTAACGCGCGATTTTAGGCTGATTGTAGAGACCATAATTCGTGACTTTGTTTATAAGCGTAGATAATCGGTAGATATGACAAATGGCTGTAAACAAGTGATTGATAAATTAAAAGTTAAACATTTGTGGTTAATGTATTCTTAAATTTAAAAAGTACCCCAATTGCTGAATTACTTAGCCATTTCGTTGCTGGTGTAGAGAACGATACTACTGATAGCTCAGCCAAACTGTCTACTCACCAAAAACAAGAAGAAGCTTCTGAAAACATTCGACCTAATCGCGAAAAGTGGAAATCCAGATTCGACAAATAGCTCGAAAATTCTGTTCATCCTTTCTACGGACAAAATAAAGCCATGTTGAAAAAAATATCCCGAACTTGAAGAAGAATCTGAAGACTTAAACGACGATAAAAAGCAACTTTCTGAAATCACCCTGAACAATTTTTATCTCATGTCGCAACCTTAAAAGTAAAAGTAAAAGAGAAAAATGACACAGTATTTTTAGTTGAGATCTTTGTGAACATATCTGTGTCGACAAGGAATAACAGCTAAACTCATTTTCAAAATTTCAGAAGAGCATTTTTAAAATTAAAATCGCTATCTTATTTGAAGGTACCCTGACTTTTACTGTTTAGATTTGATGGCCTCAGACATTTAATTTTCAAGATGATACCATAAAAATTTACGTACCAGTGTATTTCGTTGCGAAAAAACGCAATGAAAGTAATAACCTCACTATGTCCTAACTCGAAATTAGCGGTTATTCCTTGTCGACACAGATATATGGAAATTTATATAATAAATTATTCATTAAAAACGTCTTAATAAATAAGAGTATTTTGAACTAAAAAAACGTTCTGACAGTATGATGTAGTCGGTTGTTATTTTCGATTCCTCAGTTTCATAGAGATTCCAACGGGTGCATGCCCGAAAGCGTTGTTGTGATGATGTGGATGACGATCCATTGCATGTTTTGTACGTATTTTCAACCAAACTTATCACTTCACTTTTTTATTTTTATTGAACAAGCAATTCGAAAGCGACCTGATCTCTAGCAAGGGTGAAAGAGCATTTTTTATTGTGCTTATTTCAGAAATCACTTTATAAAAAAATATAAACTTTTCCAAACATGGTAAAATTTTCATATTTTGCTTAAGTTACTGTCTTCACAAAGTGGCCTTTAATAGTGCATAAAAAAGTTTCGGAAAAACATCAGGATGACCCTATGGGCCGTAAAATCCCGAAAATTAAATTCACATTACTTTTTTGTTATTTGTTCGAAATTATAAAAAAATATCGCGGAATTTTGTGGAACTTTTTTTAGCTCGCTAAAGTTTACCATTTTTGACCATATTAAATTGTAAATTTAATAATAATTGAAAATTTAACTGGACACCTAATGCTTCAAACTATATATTGCTCATTCCAAATAAGGCATTGGGACATTTGGAGTACATATTGTGCAAATGAAAAAACATTTAAGCGAAGATGAATTTACGGAATATTTTTTGTTTACAATAGAACTATTTATGTCGTTACGTTTTCTACAATGGTAGTATTTATGTCGCAACATTTTGTTTTAGTGAGATGACGTTTTGCAACAGATATCCCTGCGTTTGTGATACTTTCAGAAATAAAAGTTTTTCTACGAAATTTGTGTAAAGAATAACCCTTTCATAATATAACTTTATAATCTGTAGAAGTAGTTTTAATAAAAAAATATCTCCTTTTTATTTCGTGTGGCATTGGGACTTCACCGTTTTTTCATGAAAAATTTCAAATTATTTATTAGAAAATTAAACATTTTAAATTATTATATTAAAAATTATGTTTCAATTCATTCAGAATTTAAACGTTAAAACAATAAAAATTAATTGGAAAAAAAATTAAATTACTGCATTTATTTTCTTTTGCGAAGTAGATGTTAAAGCTAGTTCTGATGAATTGGTGGCTGCAAAATTGTGTAAGAACGCATTAGTTTTAATCGATTGAAGATCTTCCCATCTTCTAGTTAATTTTTCTTTGCAACATTGAACTTTGTCTTTCGATACCATATCTATAGAAATGCCTTTAACATTATTTGATGCACAGTGATAGAAATCTTAAGCAGAGAAAATGTTATAGGCTTTTTACTTCACTTATATGCTAACAATTCATTTAACAGTGCCCCCGATGCCCTTCACTGCCTCCTTTCCATGACAATAGGCTAAAAAATTGTATGATAAATTGACTCCAAAAGGTTTCTTGAGCGTAAATTAGAAAATTAAAATTTTTTGTCCCAATACCTGATGCTTTTTAAAGTAAGCAAAATTTGCAAAAAAAAGGTTAATGCAATTATAGCATAATTAAATGTATTATTTTTGTTTAAATTTTTGTAGAAACAAAAATGGGTTTAAGCTAAAATAAGTAAAAAAACTTCTAAAAAAAGTAAAGCTCCAATCGATGTTTTTGCATAATTGATTTAATTTCACTTTGAATGAATTTTTACGTTTGATGTAAAATGTAAAAATACAGTAATGTCGAATTTTACAGCCTTATTCTTGCAACTTAACTTAGCTAACCACATTAACAAAATAGTTAATAATAACACCTTGTTAAGGTTTCATATTCTGGCGAAAAATTTAAAACTCTTTTCTCTACTATTTTGTTAACGACCAAAAGCATCTTAAGGGGACGTGACGCCTTCAAACATTTTTTTTTTAATGCTTTAAAATGCGTATAAGTTGAATAAAAAAAAGACATAATTTTGAAAAATTACAAATATATTTTTCGGAAAAAAAAATTACGCAAAAAAATTTTTTTTTATTATTTTAATCACATATATTGCTACTGGAATTTTTTAAAAAAATCATTAAAAAAATCATGGCGGGCGTGATAAAACAAAAACTACTCGACCGATCGTACTGAAATTTTAATGTGTTGTTTCACTCTCGTCGATTCATGGAATGAACTACGGACAGAAAAATCAATTTTTTTATTTTTTATGATGTTTTTATGATTTTTTAAAATAATTCTAGTAGACATATATGTTAATAAAAAATCAACAAAAAATTTTTTTGAGTAAATTTTTTACGTAAATTTTTTACTAAAAAATATAAATTTAATTATTCAAAGTGATATCTTATTTTGTATTCAACTTAAAGGCATTTGAAAACATTAAAAGAAACTTTTTTTGAAGGCGTCACGCCCCCTTAAAAGCGGGTTGTGTTTCAATGTTAAGCAACAAAATTGATGTGCATATGATATAATAACAATAAAATATTGATTAATAATAGAGTATTGTAATAAAATTGAAGAATGGAAGAATTTTTACTTGTTTTAAGCGATCAAACTGAGATATATAAACAAAAAAATCTTCAATTAATATTTTATACGTCGTTGTAAATTAACGCCTTAAATACAAAGAGTTTAAACAGAATTTTATTTCGAAATATCAATGAAAACAATTAATAAGAAGCAATCTTTAGAAATAATAAACGCTGAAATAAGTAAGAAACAGCTAACAGCTAACGCTTGATATTAACTCTATTTTCATTTTCAATATGCGCGGTGAACTTTAATAACTTTTTAAAGCTTTCATATTTTAAATGATTTGTCAGAATATGAAAAATAACATTACATAACAAGAACATTAACAAGAAAAGCTTAACAACGCCGTGTTAAGTTAACAAGCAGGGCGGTTAGTATCTACACTCGGTTAGTATCTACATTCAACTCATTCTCCTGACCTTAGTTTTGCACGAATTTCTTTCGGCGATAGCTTACTTTCTTTATTAAAAATATATTTTTAAGATCAAAAGGTAAAATTAGCCAGTTTTTTTATGTTTTCGTTTTTAGTAAATAATTTTTTTATAATATATCTTTTAATAGCAAAAAAGCTGCTCATGCAAATGTAAACATTTATTAAACAAACATTTAGAGGATTACTGGGCTTAACTTTTAACGGTAACCGAAATATTTTTTTTGTTTCGTTGAAACGAAATAAAAAAAATAACGTTAATTCAAAAAACGAAAAATATTTATTTCGTTTCGGAGAAAACGATATAAAATTTTTTCGTTTTTTTTTCCCAATCAACCGTTGAAAATAACGTTAATTTCAACAAAAAAATTTCTTCTGATACAAAAAAAACGAAATTTTTTTGTTGAAATTATAATTAAATCTCTGAAATAGGAGAAAATTATAAAAAATTTTCCGTTTTTCAACGAAACGAAATTTGATTTGATAAATCTTTAACGTTATTTAAAAAACGAAATAATTTTGATAATTTATTTTTCGGCGTCAACGAAACGAAAATTTTTTGTTGATTTCGTTGTGCATGTCTGATTTAAATCCATTGGCATGTTATGGTTTGATTCACATTCAATGATGTTATCTCATTTTGATAAAAAATGTTTAAAATAATTTTCTAAAAAAATACATAGGGGAACAACAAGATTTTTTGAACAAAATTATATTCACTTACTATTAGGCCACCAGTGCATTAATGGTAAGGAGAGGGCTGACGGACTAGCAAGGAAGGGCGTCGGGCTGGGATCTGAGTTCATAAAACATGTGCGAATCCTGCTACAAGAGTTTGTTAAAGCTTTGGATATGAAAGGCGAGTGCTACAAATGCACTCTAAACTATTTCTGTTGAATTTTACGACGATAATCGTCGGCAACGCTTTTCTGACTAAAAGTGTCTAAATATACACATCCACATTTTTAAGTATTTGTTGTTGAATAATGCATACAAAATGTTTATCGATTTACGCAACTGGTGTGTAAAAGTTGTAACTATCCTATGTTTAATTTCCAACAAAAATGTGTAAAAATATGCATGTGTTAATTTAGATTGTCTCACTTACACTCTAAACTATTTCTGTTGAATTTTACGACGAAAATCGTCGGAAACGCTTTTCTGACTTTTTAAAGTGTCTAAATTTACACATCCACATTTTTAAACATTTTTTGTTGAATAATACATACAAAGTGTTTAACGATTTCCACAACTGGTGTGTAAAAGTTGAAACTGTCCTGTTCAGTTCCGAACAATACAAATAAATTAAGTTATTAATAAGTAGTTGTAGTCATACAAATATACAAGCATAACAGCAAAACACAAAACAACAAAGCATTCCAGTAACTACCAAAAAAGCTGAGCCTGCAAAAAACGACACATGAGTCTCAGTGCAATGTTCTGGACAAAGTCAAGGCCAGTTTGGCTATGTTTTAATATGAATAGAATTTTGTAGTGCAATGTGCTGAACAATTATTTCAAGGGCAGCTTGGCCGTTTTTGTTGTGTGTGCATTTTGTTGTTATGTTTAATCATATGCTAAATCAATATATATACATATATACATATTACATATAAGTTTTATATATTCTTTTTCTATGTAAAATTGGAACAAATTTTGTATAAAAGGAATCTAAATAGTAACAATAAATGAATATTAAAAGTCAACACCTTTGAAGCGGTTCCTTTTTATTCCTCTGGGTTGAACAGGTTCAAGTGCCTGGTTAACTTTTGAATAATTATTTAAACAACTATTCCTTAGTCAAGTTAAGACTAAGGATTTGCAGTTGCGCCCATTAAGACGCAACATTCTGGTGACCCCGACGTGATCTGCAACACTTCTTAGGCAGATTCAACATATCATTCTGGTGGTTCAGTTTCATCAGCATTTATCATGGAAGATTTTTCATCATTGGTTGCCTTGCAAAAGTTGGCGGGCAATGAAATTCAGCAAATTGTGAAGAATTTCAAAAAGGATTCTCCAGATCGAAAGACGACATCAATCTATTTTGAAGAGCGACTGCAGCGTCTAAATAAAGTGTGGGATCAATTTGAAGAAAATGACACGAAGATTCGTACGATAAAGGATCTATCATTAGATCATGAATACTTTAAAACAGACTACTATAACAACATTTTGACTGTGGCCAATCAGTACAAACAGATTTTTACAACCGAGATACAAAACCTGGAATCGAAGTCATCACCCCAATTGGAACCACCTACAAAGGCAACCCCAAGAGACATACGAGGATTTACAAAAGATACATCCTCGGTCGCACCAACAACTCAGCAGGATCAGTCGTCATCAATTTCTCCAGTCCAAGTTAGTTTTGAGGCCATGTGTAGGAGACAAAAGGCGATGATGTCATCACTGGAACGTCTACTAGCGGGCAATTCAATACAAGAGGCTCCTTCACAGTGTCTGATCGTGTTAAGCAAGCTGTGGAGCCAAGTTGAAGAAATTCACTATAAATTATGGGAACTGTTCGAGGACCCGGCAGCAAAAGGATATGACATACTGGCATACTCAGAACTCGAAGCCAGAGTCATACACCGACAAGAATTGTTAACAAAACATAAGAATATCAATGATGAATTCCAGGCAATAAATAAATGAAAGCTTAGCCGCACTCAAGAATCTTGGAGTCGAGACAGATAGCTGGGATCCTCTGCTGTTGCACATTTTAATAAAGAAATTTGATCACCAAACCCATATGCTCTACGAGGAATCACTTCAAGACCCCAGAAAGCTTCAAGAAATAAGCACCTTTCTCGAATTCTTAAAGAATCGGTTCCAAGCATTAGAAGCCATAGGATGTAATATCAAAAGAGTGGTAACATCGACAGCAGTATCCAATCACAACAGTTGCAAGGTTTGTAAGCAAGGTGGCCATCCTCTTTACTATTGCCAACAGTTTCTCAAGATGTCCGCCGTAGAACGACTGAAATGGATACAGAAACAAAACCTGTGCGTCAATTGTTTCAAAGAAAATCACACAGCCAAGACATGTAAATCACGAAGCTGCACAAAATGTTCAGCAAAGCACAACACACTACTGCATTTACAGGGAGATGCTAAAATTCAGAAAACAACAGTAAATCATCAAGTTCCTGATCAGTCAAATAACAACACTGTGCCTTTCACGGTAGCTGCGGCTCAAAATAAAACTAACAAATATAACTACGTTCTACTAGCAACAGCAAAAATTAAAATCTCAGCAAATAATGGAAGATCGTGTGAAGTTCGAGCAATTCTGGATTCCGGCTCTCAGATTAATATCATAACTGAAAGACTGATTAAGAAATTATCGCTATCAACAACATCATCATCGCTCTGTATCGAAGGCATTGGAAAGGGTACTCATAAATCAACTCAGCGAGTAAACGTAGATATGCATTCAAGAACTGGAAACTTCACATCCAAACTCGAAGCAGTCGTCCTGTCTCACATCGTATCACCTCAACCAAGACTGAACATTGACATTTCAACCTGGTCACTCCCAGAAAACATTAAGTTAGCAGATCCTGAATTCTTCAAATCTGACAAGATCGATGTTCTACTGGGAGCAGAACTGTATTATCACTTGATCCGACCAGAACAAATCAACATCGGTGAACAGTTGCCCATACTGCAGAATACGGTGTTTGGTTGGATAGTAGCAGGAATGGTGGGATCAACAAGCTAGCATCGTAGCTATATTCAGTCAACAAGCTAGTCACATGTGGTATATTCAGTCAAGAAGAAGAAACCACGAATGAACTGATAAAAAATTTTGGGAAATAGAAGAAGTTGAAACAAGTAAGAAATATCTTTCACCAGCAGAGCAGCGATGTTAATCTCACTTTGCTCAAAATGTTCGTAGCAATGAGGAAGGCCGCTTTGTCGTTAAACTCCCCTTTATCGAAAACACATCAGCCTTAGGGCAATCACAAGCCATGATCCACAACAGATTTATGAGTCTAGAACGCCGACTTCTAAAAAATGATATCGTACGCAAGGAATACATTCAATTTATGAAGGATTATGAAAGACTTGGGCACATGAAAGAAGTGAATCTCGATTCTGTACTAACTCCGAATTATTTCATTCCACATCATTGTGTATTCAAGCCCGACAGCACGACAACGAAACTTCGGGTCGTCTTTGATGCCTCAGCCAAGACATCATCAGGATATTCACTAAATGATCTAATGTACACTGGACCAACCGTTCAAAGCGAACTTTTTTCAATTCTTCTTCGGTTCCGGCTACCACGCTACGTGTTCACTACAGACATCGAAAAAATGTATCGTCAAATTTTAGTAGATCCAGATGATCAACGATACCAATTAATTATTTGGAGAGAGAATCCAGCCTTTCCAATCAAATATTATCAATTAACCACTGTGACGTATGGAACAAGATCAGCACCGTATCTCGCCACAAAATGTTTACAGCAAATTGCAACTGCAAATGCCAATAATTACCCGTTGGGAGCTCAAATTCTACAAGATAATTTTTATGTAGATGACGGTCTGGGAGGTTCTGATAGTTTGATAACAGCCATTGAAGCTCAACAACAACTGATATATATATTAAAGAAGCATGGTTTCAATTTGCGAAAATGGTGTGCAAACCATTCGCAGCTCCTAGAGAATGTACCACAATGTGATCAAGAAGTGAATCTGGACTTTACGAATCTCAACATCGATTCAATTAAAATTCTGGGATTGCTGTGGCTACCAAAAACTGACTATTTTTTCGTTAAGGTAAAACTGGACCCAGTTAAAGTAGTTACAAAGCGAACCGTCAGCTCTGATCTGGCCAAGTTATTCGATCCACTAGGATTATTGGCACCGGTAATTGTCAAGGCGAAAATGTTTATTCAACAGTTATGGCAGCTTAACTTATCATGGGACGAACCGTTACAATCAAAACTGAAGGAAAAATGGTCCATATTTCGAGATAATTTGACAAACCTAAACAACCTCCAAGTTTCTAGACACATATTTCGAGGAGAAGTACCAACCTCAACTCAGCTTCATGTATTCGCTGATGCATCTGAAAGGGCTTCGGTGCTGCAGCATATATTCGAGCAACTCTTAAGGATGGTAGAGTAATAGTCCGACTATTGTGTGCAAAAACTCGGATAGCTCCACTCAAAACGCAAACACTACCACGGCTGGAACTGTGCGCTGCAGTATTAGCCTCACAGCTCTCAACTCGCCTCAGGGATGACATGAAAACCAAGGATCAACCATTATTTCTGTGGATCGATTCAGAAATTGTGCTAAGTTGGATCAATGCTCAATCTTCAACATTCCAAACATTTGTGGCTAACAGAATAGCAACAATTCAAACGCTAACCCTGCCGGAGCAGTGGCGACATGTCAGATCAAGAGACAATCCAGCAGACGTGCTGTCAAGGGGATTAACAGCGAAAGCTCTCGCAGCATGTGACCTATGGTTTCAAGGACCATTTTTCTTACATGGGAGACAGGACTTGTGGCCTCCACGTTTTTTAGCTCAACTTCAAATTCCAAACGACCTGGAAAAAAGGAAGCAATTGGTAGTATTGCCCAGTAACGACGTCGCTATTGCTACAACAGAGATTGAAAAAGGATTGCTGCAACCACATATTAACGGAGAATTAGTGTATACAATAAGGCATAGAAACTCTTTCCGAACATTACAAGGAATCCTAGGGTATATTTTGCGATTTATAAGCCACACAAAAGTCAAAAAGAATCTGAGGCAACAACAAATATCGCTTAACCCCAAAGAAATGGATGATGCACTTTTTGTTATCATAAAAAGCATGCAGATGTCTGACTTTAGTTGCGAGTTAAAATAATTAAAAAATCATCAAGGACTTGACAAATCAAGTTCAATTAGCAGTTTGACTCCGTTCATTGATGATAAAGGCATCATTCGAGTGGGTGGACGGCTGGAAGCATCAACACTAAACTACGACTCTAAGCATCCAATGCTAATTCCTTACAACGACCCGTTAGCAAAACTTTTGTTCATTATGATACACAAGGACAACAAACACTGTGGCTCCAAGACATTATTAGCAACAATAAGGCAACGTTTTTGGCCAATCAAAGGAAAGTTAACAGCCAGAGCAACTGTACAACAATACATACGATGTAGCAAGGCCCGTCCAAAATTATGTCAACAGATCATGGGTAATCTACCACACACCCGAGTGACTCCAGCAAGACCATTTATTAACAGTGGCGTTGACTACTGTGGACCATTATGGATTCATTATAAAATCAGAGGAAAAAGAGCAACAAAGGCTTATATTGCTGTATTTTGTTGCTTCGTTACGAAAGCAGTCCACCTCGAATTGGTAAGCGATTTAACAACGAATGCGTTCATTGGCGCATTGAAACGTTTCATCAGCCGTAGAGGACATTGTAAAACCCTCTACTGCGACAACGCTACAAATTTTGCTGGAGCTCGAAACCAACTCCATGAGCTTAATGAAGCAATCCACTCCCAGAAAGCCAATGAATCAATAGTAAGGTTATGCAGTGATAAAGGAATAGATTTCAAATTCATTCCACCTCGGGCTCCACATTTTGGCGGGCTCTGGGAGGCTGCAGTCAAATCAGCCAAGCATTTGTTAATAAGGAGTGTGTCTACAGTGTCGCTAACCTATGAAGAGCTAGAAACAGTGGTGGTTGAGATTGAAGCTATACTCAACTCAAGACCACTCACTCCAATGTCATCCGATCCCAAGGATCTTACTGCCTTAACACCAGGGCATTTTTTGATCGGCGAACCACTGACAACATCCGTACACACATATGCCACGCCAAACAACGCGTCGCTACTAACAAGATGGAAGTTAGTATCCCATCTGAAACACGAATTTTGGAGGCGTTGGTCGCGAGATTACCTTCAGGAACTGCAATATAAAAGCAAATGGAAACAACAAATGAACAACGTCAATCCAGGTTTAATGGTTATAATACAAGAGGATAACGTTCCACCACTCCAATGGCCGCTAGGCAGGATCGTAAGGACATACACAGGTCCCGACAACAATGTTAGAGTGGCTGACATTCAAACAGCAGCAGGAACTTTAAAACGTCCGATACATAGGCTTGCACCACTACCAATAAAGAATTTTGAACAAGAAGACAGACTCATTCCATCAGATCAAAACGATGAAGGTAGCAAGCGCAAAGAAGACAGCTCTAAAACAAATGAAAGGAAGATTAAATACTCAGATCATACCAACTCTTCTCACCAATCAAAACGAACACGAATGAACACAAGTTCAGCATTTGTAACTATCTTGATGGCTTGCTTATTTATACCATACGCTTCCCCTGCGCCAATAGAGGTTCAGCCATTTGTGTCTAATCCGGGTATTTATTTCGAAAAATTAGGGTCGGTTGGAATAATCACCAGTGAATGGAACCTAATAACCTACATTAATATGCAAACATACTGGAAGAATTTGGAATTAATGAATGGTTATCCACAAATATTACAAAAATCCTGCACAATCTTGCAAACGTCCAAACACTGTTCAGTAATAGTTATGTTAATTAAGCGTTTAATGGATGAAATAACACTGAAGAATGAACTCCTGAAAATACACAATGGACATCGAGCGAAAAGAGGTGCATTCAACATCATCGGCAACATAGCTAACTCTTTATTCGGAGTTCTAGATTCTCAGTATGCAGAAGATGTCGCCAGTACCATTGACAAAATATATCAAAATGAAAATTATCTTGAAAATAAAATCCACAACCAAACCTCATTTCTGGACAGCACAATAAACATCATGAAAAGGAACCAACAAAGTATTGAAGAAGAATTTGTTAAGGTTGAAAAGACATTGAAAACCCTGGAATTCCGATTTGAGAACGTGCAACAAGAAGTAAACAAACAAGGCATCGCTCAATCAGTTGCTGAACTAGCTCTTCAAACAACGTTGGAACTAATATACTTCCAACGCGTGCAAGATTCTCTTCTAAGCATTTTAATAGACACACATCATGGTAAATTAAGTCCCGAACTAATCTCACCTCAACAGCTACAAGAAGAGCTACTCCACATAAAGGCCAGCCTTCCCAGCCATCTAAGGTTACCTACCGAAGAATTGATACAACTATATAACTTGATGTCAATCGAAGGACGAGTCACTTCAAACTACGTAATTTTTAAATTGAAACTTCCACTAGTATCAACTGAAGATTTCGAGTTACTACAACTTACTCCTGTGCCGTGGCATCTAAACAATGAATTTGTCAAAATCCAGTCTCCCTTCTCATTTTTGATTGTAAATCTGCATCGTGATCAATACTATCCATTAAAGGAAGCTGATTCAAGGATATGCACGTCAACCGAAAGTGAGCACTATCTTTGTCAACAAATTCACCCACTTTATAAACGAGGATCCAACATAGCAATATGTGAGTTAAACTTGCTTAATCACATTGAAACAAACACGTCATGCTCCATCGAACATGCGGAAGCCGGCCCCCATTGGCTTCAACTACACAATCCTAACACATGGATATATTCTGTCAGGAGCGAAGTCGTGGTAAATGCAGTTTGTGAAGCAGTTCTAACGCAATTCACCATTCAAGACTCAGGACTTCTATCTATGAATGAAAACTGCGTCATTAAACAGCCACTGATAACCATTCAAGGCCACAAGACATTAAAGTCAACCAATCACAGATCATATATCCCAACCGTTCAGACATCTGATTTGGTGTTCTCGTCAACAGAACCTCCAGCAGTCAACATTTCCCTTCGTTACAACTCCCATCAAGAACAACTATCCGCTATCCAAAGTGAATTATCTAAGCTACAATTGAATCTTCCTAACGAAATTCGACCACATGACATTCATCACTACTCAATAAGTTATTTATGTCTCTTCTTGGTTGGTTGCATTATTTCATTCTTTGTTTGGAAACGCATCAGGAGATCTCACAGCATCAATTGCTTACCACCACAACCCACGCCAAGAATTCATGTCATCGCACCTGATACAAGCCATAAAAGAGATTCGGATTTTACGATTGAATTTTAAATTTCAGCTGTTGAACCCATGGTTCAACGGGGCGGAGAATGTTCAGTTCCGAACAATACAAATAAATTAAGTTATTAATAAGTAGTTGTAGTCATACAAATATACAAGCATAACAGCAAAACACAAAACAACAAAGCATTCCAGTAACTACCAAAAAAGCTGAGCCTGCAAAAAACGACACATGAGTCTCAGTGCAATGTTCTGGACAAAGTCAAGGCCAGTTTGGCTATGTTTTAATATGAATAGAATTTTGTAGTGCAATGTGCTGAACAATTATTTCAAGGGCAGCTTGGCCGTTTTTGTTGTGTGTGCATTTTGTTGTTATGTTTAATCATATGCTAAATCAATATATATACATATATACATATTACATATTAGTTTTATATATTATTTTTCTATGTAAAATTGGAACAAATTTTGTATAAAAGGAATCTAAATAGTAACAATAAATGAATATTTAAAGCCAACACCTTTGAAGCGGTTCCTTTTTATTCCTCTGGGTTGAACAGGTTCAAGTGACTGGTTAACTTTTGAATAATTATTTAAACAACTATTCCTTAGTCAAGTTAAGACTAAGGATTTGCAGTTGCGCCCATTAAGACGCAACATGTCCTTTGTTTAATTTTCAACAAAAATGTGTAAAAATATGCATCTGTAAATTTAGATTGTCTCACTTAGAAAAGCGTTGCCGAAAAGCGATTGGTAGTAACGAAGCATTTTTATGTTTTTTTTCAATTTTGTTTTTTTTTATAGTAAATGTAAAATCATAAATACTTTCTTTATAAAAAGTAAACTATTAGCCCTTAAATGTCCAGTGTATCTTTTTGGATACAACCGAGAAAATAAGTTATTTATTTTAAAATATTGCAAAAATCAAATGCTGAATATGTAGTTTCACTCGGGAAATTGCAAATATAAAACAAAAATTTAATAATTGGCATAACTATGTAGGTTTGGGAAATATTGACAAGTTAAGACTAAGGATTTGCAGTTGCGCCCATTAAGACGCAACATGTCCTTTGTTTAATTTTCAACAAAAATGTGTAAAAATATGCATCTGTAAATTTAGATTGTCTCACTTAGAAAAGCGTTGCCGAAAAGCGATTGGTAGTAACGAAGCATTTTTATGTTTTTTTTCAATTTTGTTTTTTTTTATAGTAAATGTAAAATCATAAATACTTTCTTTATAAAAAGTAAACTATTAGCCCTTAAATGTCCAGTGTATCTTTTTGGATACAACCGAGAAAATAAGTTATTTATTTTAAAATATTGCAAAAATCAAATGCTGAATATGTAGTTTCACTCGGGAAATTGCAAATATAAAACAAAAATTTAATAATTGGCATAACTATGTAGGTTTGGGAAATATTGACTGTCAAATTCAAAAAATAATTTTTTTTAATTTTTACGGAATGTTGTCTTTTTGACATGAAACATCTTTTAAACTATTTACAATTTTAGAGTTAAAAATTACTGTTAGTGTTCATTATGATGTTCATCATGGTGGTATGAATGAATGTAAGTTGTTTTAAAAAATTTTGAAATAAATAAAAAATACTCAAATGCAATAGATATATAGAAATCTGGAGATGTAAAAGCAAACAATAAATGCCATTATGACATAGAAATGCTGATCTTGTTTGATTTTTTAGTCATTGAATCATGATCAATTAAAAATTTCAAAAGCACTTTATTCAAATTTTTACACATTAAAGGTTCACCATTACACATTTTTGTGTAGTTTTTTACATTTTTTTTTTAAATAACCATTTTTGTCAGATCTTAAAATTATACACATTTTGAGTTCAACATTTCACATTTTTGTGTAGAAATTTAAACATGTTTTGGTGTATATTTCAACTTGCATACCTTTGTGCTTAAAAATAAGCACTAACTGTTTGTTTTCATTTATTGAGACCAAAAGATAGTAATTTTAGGCAACAACATAAAAATCAACAAAAATTTACAGTCATTTTAATAGTAAATTTCAACAAATAGTTTAGAGTGTACATAAGTGCGTATCGAATTACATTTTTTTTCGAATTTCACATTCTAAGAGGTCTCAAAAGTTTCATGTGGTTGTCAAGATCTGCCAAAAAATATTTTATGAAAATAAAAGGACATCTTCCTGCCCCGCAAGGACAAAGTTGTTTTTTGAGAAAAACAGTAAAAAATAACGATCTTAAAATGTTTTGATTTTTGTAAAAAAAACTTCATATGTCTGAAGGAAAAATTCAATTACAGTTTAACTAGGAATTTCTTATCGAACACGATGACACTCACGATTTTTACCCACAGTATAGAAGGATATTCGAAGCGAAAGTTATACTCGAGATGGCACATAACTTTTGATTGTAACCATTGAGTCTAAATTTTGATGGCATTGATTATAGTGTTGGCGTATTTTTAAATAGGATGGATTAATAATTTTCATAGTTTTTGCATATCAATTCTCTTATTTTAGAGAAATGTATACTAGAACGCAATTTTTTAACTTAATCAAAAAAATTAATATTAGATTTTATATCACGAGCATAAGAAGTGGTGTCGAAGATAATTTTCTCCATTTGGATTTTTCAAATATTTCTGTACATGACCCTTCCTTAAAATATGTATTGAATATGCCAGGCTTAGACCACGATTTTTTTTTATATTTTAATACTTAAAAAATTTTACTTCACCCCCATCAAATTTCTCAATTTGAGTTATATCTTCTTTATGGTTATAATATCGTTAAAATACATTTTATGCCATTCAGTCGGTCTCAAAAGACTAAACAATTGTTTTTAAAATGTGTTTTAATGAAATTATAACCATAAAGGGGACATAACTCAAATTGAGAAATTTGATGCTAGGAAATAATTTTTTTAAAATATCGAAAAAGGAAATAAAATCGTAGTCTTAAGCTGATATATTAAATAAATATTTTTAGGCAGTATCATGTTCAGAAATTTTCAAAAAACTCAAATTAAGAAGATTATCTTCGACACCACTTCTGAATCACTTGACATAAAATCTTATATTCATTTTTGTGAAAAAGTTAAAAAATTGCGTTCTAGTACACATTTCTCTAAAGCCAGAGAATACAAATGCAAAAACTATGCAATTATTAATTCATGATATATATGGAATACATCAACGCTATAAACAGTACCACCAAAATTTATAACCAATGCTTACAATCAAAAGTATTGTGCTATCCCAAGTATAACATTCGCTTCGAATATCCTTCAAACAGGACACTGTTGGTAAAAATCATGAGTAGCACCATGTGTGGCAAGAAATTGTTAGTTAAACTGCATTATTACTTTTGCTTCAAGACATATGTGGTTTTTCTTAAAAAAATCAAAGCGTTATAAGCGTTAGCGTTAGCAAAGATCGTTATTTTTTATTGTTTTTCCCTAAAAACAACTTAGTCCTTGCGGGGCAGGAAGATGTCCTTTATTTTTTATAAAATTTTTTTTGGGTGATCTTGACAAGCCTATGCAACTTTTGAGACCTCTTAGAATACGATCTAAATTTTTCGATACGCCCTAGTGTACGGTTCAAAGTTAAAGTAAACCAAGTCACAAAATGTTTGTTTTGAGATAGAACGACTTAAAGTTTATGGCTTATATGAAGTCCCATAGAGAACTTACTCATATTTTTTCAGTTATTTCCTAAAAGAAAACTGGTGTGACTAAGTTTTAAACACAATTGAATTTTCGGCATAATTCTACGTAGAATCGCATTGGAAAACGAAAAAAAATGTTGACTTGTTCCAGTTTAGCGCTGAACCGTCCATATATACAACATATTAACTCTGCAGTAGTCGCGAGGATTACATATGTAATCCAGTCATGCAAAATTATGAATTTTACAATTGTCTGCAATCGATATTTGTTGATTTTACGTACTATAAGAATTATGTTTATGTTGTTTTTTTAAATAAATTTAATATTGTAGCAGAGCCATATATATGATATGATATATAAGCAGAGCCATCTACACGTCAATATTATTAAACTTTGTAACATTTATATATATAAAACCAACTAACTTTACAGTAGTTGCGAAAGCTTCAAGCAAACCACCCTTACTTCACTGCATTTGCGAAAGCTCAAAGCTTGAAGGTTTCGTGACTATAAAAGAGCGATCAAACTGCGGAACTGTGTCATTTTATAAAACACGGTCTTAGCAGCAGGTAACTTTCCACTTACATTGAATAACAGATCAGAAGCAGTGTTCGCTAGTGGTCGGTTGAACAGCGCAAAGCTGGTCGCCTACCACTAACAAAGCATTGCCCTGGCTCTAAAATTAAGTTTATCAACGGTGTCTGCTAACTTAAAGTTGGACAGCGAAAAGCTGGTCGCTTGCCTTAGCAAGACATTCTTTGTTAACTTTTTTTTATTGTATAAATCTTTGCTTAACAGCGTAAAGCTGGTCGCAAAGATGGCACACAATTTATTTGTAATCTTTTAATTTGTTATTTATAAAACTCTCGCGTCATGTTGACTATGTTGAACGGCGCAAAGCTGGTCGCATGTTGGACACAACGACGTTCCAAAACGGTTTAATCGTTATTTCTTTATTTTTAGGTTCTACACAAATTTTTCACTTCTCATTGAAATCAAATATCAAAGCATTGTAATTTTACGCATTTTTTTTTAAAATAAAAAACTAAATATTGCACTGCTAAAATATAAAATAAAATAATAATAAAAATTAAAACAAATTACTAAGATTTTTCAAATTGCCATCTCTTATTTTAAGCTTTAAAAAATGGATTACATATGTAATCCGCGCTACCACTCGCGTCACATTAAGGTACGCGACTACTGCAGGGTTAAGCGTACTAGTAGTTATTATTTTTTTCCATTTTTGTCGATGTAATTAAGCTATTCGTCTTAGTGTGCGGCGTTTGTTAACTATTTAAACTTTTTGTAACTATTCTTTAAAAGCATAATTTCTAAAAACCTTAAGGACGCTTTATTAAATTTTTTTTTGTAGCCATTGGACTGGATTAATGTTATTTAATCCAGTATCCATGGAATTTCTAGTTTTCCCATTAAAATAGTATTATGAAATTTTGAGTTTGCATTAATTTCAATTTTAAACACGTTCTTTCAAATTATAACAAATTATACTTTTGGAAAAATGTGTTTAAATGAGTAAACAATAAATACAGAAGCTAAAAGCATACAGACTGAATTAAATCTTAATATGTGATGCTATTGTTTATGTATTTCTAGTTTTTCCATTAAAATAGTATGCTTATTAAAATATTAAATTTTGAGTTTGCATTAATTTCAATTTTACTCACGTTCTTTCAAATTATAACAAATTATACTTTTGAAAAAATGTGTTTAAATGAGTAAACAATAAATACAGAAGCTAAAAGCATACAGAATGAATTAAATCTTAATATGTGATGCTATTATATAAGCATACAACTTTGAAAATTATTGAATTTTTTAAACTGAAATATTTTTAAAAAATATGAAATATTCCACAATAAATATTCTTTCATAAAACTAAAAGTGAAATATTTTTTTGATAAATCATGTACCTTAATAATTAACTTAAAAATATTTTGTTTCTCAATGCAGGTAAATGCCAAACTATGACTTTTTCGGGGAAAACGTAAAATTTCATTTTTGATTACAAGATAACAAAATCTGCTTTAAGTCGTGTAAATGCAATCAATGAACGCGGAATACACATGGATTCTAAACTGTCTTTTAACATTTACATTGATAAAACTTATTAAAATCATCTTCTGTGCTTGGCTTTTTTCAACGCTGGGCCAAAGAATTTGACAGCATCATCACTAACTCAACGTTGCATTATGCAATAGTACCTCCTCACTTGGAGTACGCATGTTGAGTCTGGTCCCCAAGCAACAGTGTGCATGTTGAACGAATAAGGAGGATCCAAAAACGTTTTGTGCGGTTTGCTCTTAGGATCTTAAGTGGAACTGACATTTTAAACCTTCTTCCAAATGCAGTCATTGAGTGATCGAAGAAAATTTGCAGATATCGTATATTTACACCAACCCATTACCGGTGTTTTCGATTCTCTAGAAATTCTTTCTCTCATTAATTTTAACTCTTACCGTAGAAGGAGTAGAAACGCTAACACTTTTATTTATTAACATTTTAGTATAACACATCTTTTGTTAACTGCTCCTATAAACCGCATAATCTCCTTTGTTAACAACTGTTAACTTGTCAAAAGATCAACTCAAAAGTAGACTAAAAGCTATTCTTTAATTGATCTATGTATGCGTGGTTAGTAGTTTCGTCCTGTGTTGTCCCTGAGCCCAATCCAAACTTTGGTGGTAAATTTTTCCCACATTAGCTTGTTTTGAGCCACTTGTATCCATATCATTATATTTTTTGATGATATGGGTCGTCGCTGTAAATAGGCTTATGCTAAGAAAGTACGAAAAAACTGTAGTAGCTGTACTCAATTCGTTATTTCTTGTAAAATGTAACAAAAAAACACTTCTATAAAATGTTACTTCAATAATAAACTTCTTTGAAAATTTGACAATAATCGATTGTGAACATTTACTTCTCACATGTTGCGCACGATAAACTACTCGAGTTAAAATTTGCTGATTCGCTTACAGATTGCGAATAGGACGAATAGTTGTTAAATTTTCAGCGAATACAGCGAGTCCGAACCACAGTGTACATAAATCATCGAAAGAATAAACACTAGCTAACAGGGATGGAATTTGACTTTTTGAGATTGTGCCTTATTAGAGAGAAAAATAGTGCTGATTAGAACAAAATAGCGCCGAATTTTTATATATCGCGGTCATGTCGTGGAAAACTGCCAAAATTCAAATTTTATCATTTCAAGATAAGTATAGAGAATGAATGAATGAGTGGTGACCGTGGCATGCAGGTTAAGTGTGTGGCTTAGCATGCTCGGAGCCCGGGTTCGATCCCCAGCCGCGGCGAAAAGTTTTTTTTCAATAAAAAATTTTTCTGATAGGTCACCACCTCTCTGCAGACAATGGCAAACCTCAGAGAGTAAATAATGCCATGTAAAGCTTCTTGAGAACATGAACTTTAGCCGTTCGGAGTCGGCATAAAACATGTAGGTCCAGTTCTCGGTCAATTGTGTGCAAACATTTAATAACACACACAACACAATTGATCATAAGAAGCTCGGTCAAAGGCCTTTTTTTTTTTTTTTTTTTTTTTATAGAGAATGAATGCTAGAGACGTTCTATTGTATACTTCAAAATTACTTATGCACATAGATTTAACAATTTTGCGAACACTTTGATCGCATTTTCTTTATGGATGATACAGTAAATTAAAAAGTAAAAAACGGTATCCATAAAAATTTCAAATTTAAAGCTGTGACTTGTCTTGCAGGAAAAGAGCGTGATATTTTAATATAACCATTACAATAAGGTGCTTCATGCCACTCCGTATGTGCTTCGTAAGCTCGTATTTCGTAAGAATTTACGATATGTCAAAAATATTTCATATGAAAATATTATACGAATGTTTTTCAACTTTCCGAATCAAATTTGATGCTTATGTCGGAAATAAGCAATCGTTAATTTGTGTTAATTGTCAAAATAAAAAATTATTGAAAAATATTTTTGTAAATTTCAAAGCTTCAGTCAGTTTAGTTTGTTTTCACAAGCGATAAAAAACAAGTAAAGAAAGTCTTAAGTCGGTCTAGGCCGACTATGAAATACCCTAAACCCACTTTTCAAAAACAAAAAATTTTAATATGCATTATTGCATTAAATGCATATATGAAGCCTATATTTAATATGCATTTCAATGTTGATGAAATATTTACACATACCAAGTTCTATTCCTGTAGCTCACAGTTAATGCCTTTATTGTGCCTTCGCTATGGGAGGTGGGCGAGTTCATGGACGGATTACTCCTAATTTTTGAACACACCTTAGTTTTGGTATTGTAGTGTTCGGGTTTTAAATGTTTGTTTTTTATAATTTTTAAATTGCTTATTTTAATTATTTTTCGAGTTTAAAAACGCGGTGTGCATAATTGTGTTATAGGCCCTGCCTAATAGTTTGCCGGCGCTTAAAAACGCCACTGGCTCTAATTATTTATATTATTAGCCTGAGCAGTTGAATGCTCAAAAGGCTTTGAATTAAATGTTAGCAGATGAATGCTTAATACTGAATATTTATTTTTGAGGATTGCACCTCCTTAAAAAGCAAAATAACAGTATTTTGATAATGGTCAAATTGAGTTAAAAATGCTTAATATATAATAACTTAAAATAAATAAATAGAGCCTTAATTTTTACATAAATAAAAGTGTTATTCTTTTTGAGTATAATCATAACATAGTGATGTGCTTAAAATTAGTGTGATAGTGCAGGCGGTTATAGGGTATTCTACAGTATAAAATACATATGTACATACCACATTTAATTTCTCTATGACAAACATAACCTTATTTATTGAGTTTTAAACTTTTTGGGTTGTATGGGAGGTAGGCGTGTCCGTGGGCGGATGACGTCCATTTTTCAAAACCATCTTTGTCTTGTCATAAAAAACATATGTGCCAAATTTTAGCTCTTTAGGTTAAACACAGGCTTATTTATTGCGTTTTCAATTTTTGGGTTGTATGGGAGGTGGGCGTGTCTGTGAGTGGATGACGTCATCTTTGACATCTTTGACGACGAAGACATCTATGTAGTGATATAAAACACATACATATCAAATTTTATTGTTGTAGGTTAACTATGAGCTGAGTTATGCAGTTTTCAATTTTCGCGTTGCATGGGAGGTAGGCGTGTCCGTGGGCGGATGATGTCCATTTTTCAAAACCATCTTTCTTTTGTTATAAAAAACATATGTGCCAAATTTAAGCTCTTTAGGTTAAACACAGGCTTATTTATTACGTTTTCAATTTTTGGATTGTATGGGAGGTGGGCGTGTCCGTGAGCGGATGATGTCCATTTTTCGAAGACATCTTTGTGTTGGTATAAAACACATACACACCAAATTTTATTGTTGTAGGCTAATTATGAGTTGAGTTATGCAGTTTTAAATTTTTTCGTTGTATGGGAGGTAGGCGTGTCCGTGGGCGGATTCCAAAAATATTCAATAGTGCAGATCCTTGGGTGCATGTAACTATGTGTATCAAGTTTCATCCAATTATCTCTACTCCTTCTTCTTATCCTGTGTATACGGACAACACGCAGACGGACAGACGGACGGACGGACGGACATGAATAGCTCGACTCACGAGGTGACGCTGATCAAGAATATGTATACTTTTCTATACCGGACTCGCTTCGTTCTATGCGTTGCAAACGTTTGCACTAAGTTAATATACCCTGACCTTTCAGGTTTAGGGTATAAAAACTGCCGATGTTTGGACTTTGGCATACATCCCATGGATATTTTCCGTTCATAGCGTGCATCATTGCTACTGCTCCTGCATCCCCGTCGCCACTATTTGACGAGTGATCGCCACCATCATGCTGTACCTCGTCGTGGTGCCATTCTTCATGGTAGCAAGGGCAAAGTTTCTTCGCCGCAGCTGATGCCTACAATAAGCAACGAATTCTTTCAAGTCTGCATGGACGTTTGCTAGTAAAAGCCGAATAATCCGACTCTTTAGACTTTGGACAAAACAATTGTGAGTGGGAGCAAGCATGAGGAATGTGAATACGACAATGATTTGACTTAACGTCGCTTTGTACGCAAGTTATCTCAAGGACTATAACCCTCAAAATGTGGCCTTAACAATTATTTTGGATAGCTACTCACTGCCAAAGCACAACCATCACCAAGTAAGGCACTCCGACAGATTCAGCTCATCATTTAGATTCAACAAACTGTATCAGGTCATCTGAGTGTTAAAGCACTAGAAAAACTACAAGTGCAGGGCGGCAGCAAGTCTGTTGACCAGGTTCAGGATTATTCAGGAAAATCAGCAAATAGTTCAACGAAAGTCGCATCATTTAAGTCTTATCGCATATGCTATTTTAGTTCACATATTCATTGATCTGTATTTATATTTGAATAAAAAGTCCTGTGTAGGTCGTAAGGATTTTGAACTGTAAAAGTTTTGTACGTAAATTGAAAATGTTTTTAATGAACGAAAACAAGTACTTTTTAAACATTAGGATAGCGACCCTAGAAAGATCTGAGCCCAAACAAATTCTTGCTTCCATGCACAATAATCTTTAGCGGGATTCTTCAACCCTCTTTACTAAAGCGCTGTTTTCTATCATCTTACCATGTCTTTTGTAGGTAAAATTAGCTTTTTTGTATTGCTTTCTTATTTTTGTTGTCTTTTCGACATACTCATACTTTAGAGCGCTTATATGTAGTCGCTATAATTTCCTAAATGAGGCCCCGGAATTCGCACTTACTTACTCCATGGAGTAACAGTTGAC
This sequence comes from Tetanocera ferruginea, assembly GCA_958299015.1. Taxonomy (NCBI): domain Eukaryota; kingdom Metazoa; phylum Arthropoda; class Insecta; order Diptera; family Sciomyzidae; genus Tetanocera; species Tetanocera ferruginea. The sequence continues at coordinate 82,350,234 of OY282640.1, read as the reverse complement.
TTTCCATCCAAGTCATCATCTGACACTTTGGGGGCCCAGACATAGGACATCAAAAAGACAAATTAAAATAAAAATAAATTTTCGATAAGCAAAAATGTGCGCTTTGTGCTACTTGAGCGCTCATTTACACAAAACGTAACCAATTTACAAAAAACGGTACGAAAGTTCCTAAAAGTTCGTTCATGTCAATTTCGTATACGTAGAATACGATATACGACATACGAAGACATACGAAGTGACATGAATCCCCTCAATATTAATTCAATTAGATGCATGCGTAAAATTATTTAATTATAAAAAGGAGACACTGACATATTCTGCAATTAGAATTTTTACCTACAATAAAATAAAAATAAATAAAATCACAAATACAAATTGTGAAATTGAGACATTTTCCAAATTGAAAATGTAGGATATTCAGTTCACAGTACACAGAGGAAAATGTAGCATGATTTTTTTAAACAAATGCATTCTCATTCCAAACAATGAATACTTCGAATCTATATACTTCATGATTTTTTATTGAAATAGAATCATACGAATATATTGCCTTGATGGTCAAGTGTTTATATTTTATTTATATTTTATATTTTATATTTATATTTTATATTTTATATTTTATATTTTATATTTTATATTTTATATTTTATATTTTATATTTTATATTTTATATTTTATATTTTATATTTTATATTTTATATTTTATATTTTATATTTTATATTTTATATTTTATATTTTATATTTTATATTTTATATTTTATATTTTATATTTTATATTTTATATTTTATATTTTATATTTTATATTTTATATTTTATATTTTATATTTTATATTTTATATTTTATATTTTATATTTTATATTTTATATTTTATATTTTATATTTTATATTTTATATTTTATATTTTATATTTTATATTTTATATTTTATATTTTATATTTTATATTTTATATTTTATATTTTATATTTTATATTTTATATTTTATATTTTATATTTTATATTTTATATTTTATATTTTATATTTTATATTTTATATTTTATATTTTATATTTTATATTTTATATTTTATATTTTATATTTTATATTTTATATTTTATATTTTATATTTTATATTTTATATTTTATATTTTATATTTTATATTTTATATTTTATATTTTATATTTTATATTTTATATTTTATATTTTATATTTTATATTTTATATTTTATATTTTATATTTTATATTTTATATTTTATATTTTATATTTTATATTTTATATTTTATATTTTATATTTTATATTTTATATTTTATATTTTATATTTTATATTTTATATTTTATATTTTATATTTTATATTTTATATTTTATATTTTATATTTTATATTTTATATTTTATATTTTATATTTTATATTTTATATTTTATATTTTATATTTTATATTTTATATTTTATATTTTATATTTTATATTTTATATTTTATATTTTATATTTTATATTTTATATTTTATATTTTATATTTTATATTTTATATTTTATATTTTATATTTTATATTTTATATTTTATATTTTATATTTTATATTTTATATTTTATATTTTATATTTTATATTTTATATTTTATATTTTATATTTTATATTTTATATTTTATATTTTATATTTTATATTTTATATTTTATATTTTATATTTTATATTTTATATTTTATATTTTATATTTTATATTTTATATTTTATATTTTATATTTTATATTTTATATTTTATATTTTATATTTTATATTTTATATTTTATATTTTATATTTTATATTTTATATTTTATATTTTATATTTTATATTTTATATTTTATATTTTATATTTTATATTTTATATTTTATATTTTATATTTTATATTTTATATTTTATATTTTATATTTTATATTTTATATTTTATATTTTATATTTTATATTTTATATTTTATATTTTATATTTTATATTTTATATTTTATATTTTATATTTTATATTTTATATTTTATATTTTATATTTTATATTTTATATTTTATATTTTATATTTTATATTTTATATTTTATATTTTATATTTTATATTTTATATTTTATATTTTATATTTTATATTTTATATTTTATATTTTATATTTTATATTTTATATTTTATATTTTATATTTTATATTTTATATTTTATATTTTATATTTTATATTTTATATTTTATATTTTATATTTTATATTTTATATTTTATATTTTATATTTTATATTTTATATTTTATATTTTATATTTTATATTTTATATTTTATATTTTATATTTTATATTTTATATTTTATATTTTATATTTTATATTTTATATTTTATATTTTATATTTTATATTTTATATTTTATATTTTATATTTTATATTTTATATTTTATATTTTATATTTTATATTTTATATTTTATATTTTATATTTTATATTTTATATTTTATATTTTATATTTTATATTTTATATTTTATATTTTATATTTTATATTTTATATTTTATATTTTATATTTTATATTTTATATTTTATATTTTATATTTTATATTTTATATTTTATATTTTATATTTTATATTTTATATTTTATATTTTATATTTTATATTTTATATTTTATATTTTATATTTTATATTTTATATTTTATATTTTATATTTTATATTTTATATTTTATATTTTATATTTTATATTTTATATTTTATATTTTATATTTTATATTTTATATTTTATATTTTATATTTTATATTTTATATTTTATATTTTATATTTTATATTTTATATTTTATATTTTATATTTTATATTTTATATTTTATATTTTATATTTTATATTTTATATTTTATATTTTATATTTTATATTTTATATTTTATATTTTATATTTTATATTTTATATTTTATATTTTATATTTTATATTTTATATTTTATATTTTATATTTTATATTTTATATTTTATATTTTATATTTTATATTTTATATTTTATATTTTATATTTTATATTTTATATTTTATATTTTATATTTTATATTTTATATTTTATATTTTATATTTTATATTTTATATTTTATATTTTATATTTTATATTTTATATTTTATATTTTATATTTTATATTTTATATTTTATATTTTATATTTTATATTTTATATTTTATATTTTATATTTTATATTTTATATTTTATATTTTATATTTTATATTTTATATTTTATATTTTATATTTTATATTTTATATTTTATATTTTATATTTTATATTTTATATTTTATATTTTATATTTTATATTTTATATTTTATATTTTATATTTTATATTTTATATTTTATATTTTATATTTTATATTTTATATTTTATATTTTATATTTTATATTTTATATTTTATATTTTATATTTTATATTTTATATTTTATATTTTATATTTTATATTTTATATTTTATATTTTATATTTTATATTTTATATTTTATATTTTATATTTTATATTTTATATTTTATATTTTATATTTTATATTTTATATTTTATATTTTATATTTTATATTTTATATTTTATATTTTATATTTTATATTTTATATTTTATATTTTATATTTTATATTTTATATTTTATATTTTATATTTTATATTTTATATTTTATATTTTATATTTTATATTTTATATTTTATATTTTATATTTTATATTTTATATTTTATATTTTATATTTTATATTTTATATTTTATATTTTATATTTTATATTTTATATTTTATATTTTATATTTTATATTTTATATTTTATATTTTATATTTTATATTTTATATTTTATATTTTATATTTTATATTTTATATTTTATATTTTATATTTTATATTTTATATTTTATATTTTATATTTTATATTTTATATTTTATATTTTATATTTTATATTTTATATTTTATATTTTATATTTTATATTTTATATTTTATATTTTATATTTTATATTTTATATTTTATATTTTATATTTTATATTTTATATTTTATATTTTATATTTTATATTTTATATTTTATATTTTATATTTTATATTTTATATTTTATATTTTATATTTTATATTTTATATTTTATATTTTATATTTTATATTTTATATTTTATATTTTATATTTTATATTTTATATTTTATATTTTATATTTTATATTTTATATTTTATATTTTATATTTTATATTTTATATTTTATATTTTATATTTTATATTTTATATTTTATATTTTATATTTTATATTTTATATTTTATATTTTATATTTTATATTTTATATTTTATATTTTATATTTTATATTTTATATTTTATATTTTATATTTTATATTTTATATTTTATATTTTATATTTTATATTTTATATTTTATATTTTATATTTTATATTTTATATTTTATATTTTATATTTTATATTTTATATTTTATATTTTATATTTTATATTTTATATTTTATATTTTATATTTTATATTTTATATTTTATATTTTATATTTTATATTTTATATTTTATATTTTATATTTTATATTTTATATTTTATATTTTATATTTTATATTTTATATTTTATATTTTATATTTTATATTTTATATTTTATATTTTATATTTTATATTTTATATTTTATATTTTATATTTTATATTTTATATTTTATATTTTATATTTTATATTTTATATTTTATATTTTATATTTTATATTTTATATTTTATATTTTATATTTTATATTTTATATTTTATATTTTATATTTTATATTTTATATTTTATATTTTATATTTTATATTTTATATTTTATATTTTATATTTTATATTTTATATTTTATATTTTATATTTTATATTTTATATTTTATATTTTATATTTTATATTTTATATTTTATATTTTATATTTTATATTTTATATTTTATATTTTATATTTTATATTTTATATTTTATATTTTATATTTTATATTTTATATTTTATATTTTATATTTTATATTTTATATTTTATATTTTATATTTTATATTTTATATTTTATATTTTATATTTTATATTTTATATTTTATATTTTATATTTTATATTTTATATTTTATATTTTATATTTTATATTTTATATTTTATATTTTATATTTTATATTTTATATTTTATATTTTATATTTTATATTTTATATTTTATATTTTATATTTTATATTTTATATTTTATATTTTATATTTTATATTTTATATTTTATATTTTATATTTTATATTTTATATTTTATATTTTATATTTTATATTTTATATTTTATATTTTATATTTTATATTTTATATTTTATATTTTATATTTTATATTTTATATTTTATATTTTATATTTTATATTTTATATTTTATATTTTATATTTTATATTTTATATTTTATATTTTATATTTTATATTTTATATTTTATATTTTATATTTTATATTTTATATTTTATATTTTATATTTTATATTTTATATTTTATATTTTATATTTTATATTTTATATTTTATATTTTATATTTTATATTTTATATTTTATATTTTATATTTTATATTTTATATTTTATATTTTATATTTTATATTTTATATTTTATATTTTATATTTTATATTTTATATTTTATATTTTATATTTTATATTTTATATTTTATATTTTATATTTTATATTTTATATTTTATATTTTATATTTTATATTTTATATTTTATATTTTATATTTTATATTTTATATTTTATATTTTATATTTTATATTTTATATTTTATATTTTATATTTTATATTTTATATTTTATATTTTATATTTTATATTTTATATTTTATATTTTATATTTTATATTTTATATTTTATATTTTATATTTTATATTTTATATTTTATATTTTATATTTTATATTTTATATTTTATATTTTATATTTTATATTTTATATTTTATATTTTATATTTTATATTTTATATTTTATATTTTATATTTTATATTTTATATTTTATATTTTATATTTTATATTTTATATTTTATATTTTATATTTTATATTTTATATTTTATATTTTATATTTTATATTTTATATTTTATATTTTATATTTTATATTTTATATTTTATATTTTATATTTTATATTTTATATTTTATATTTTATATTTTATATTTTATATTTTATATTTTATATTTTATATTTTATATTTTATATTTTATATTTTATATTTTATATTTTATATTTTATATTTTATATTTTATATTTTATATTTTATATTTTATATTTTATATTTTATATTTTATATTTTATATTTTATATTTTATATTTTATATTTTATATTTTATATTTTATATTTTATATTTTATATTTTATATTTTATATTTTATATTTTATATTTTATATTTTATATTTTATATTTTATATTTTATATTTTATATTTTATATTTTATATTTTATATTTTATATTTTATATTTTATATTTTATATTTTATATTTTATATTTTATATTTTATATTTTATATTTTATATTTTATATTTTATATTTTATATTTTATATTTTATATTTTATATTTTATATTTTATATTTTATATTTTATATTTTATATTTTATATTTTATATTTTATATTTTATATTTTATATTTTATATTTTATATTTTATATTTTATATTTTATATTTTATATTTTATATTTTATATTTTATATTTTATATTTTATATTTTATATTTTATATTTTATATTTTATATTTTATATTTTATATTTTATATTTTATA
>OY282640.1:81552099-81665835 GCA_958299015.1 Tetanocera ferruginea | reverse complement strand
AATTATCATTTATCATTTATCATTTATCATTTATCATTTATCATTTATCATTTATCATTTATCATTTATCATTTATCATTTATCATTTATCATTTATCATTTATCATTTATCATTTATCATTTATCATTTATCATTTATCATTTATCATTTATCATTTATCATTTATCTTTATCATTTATCATTTATCATTTATCATTTATCATTTATCATTTATCATTTATCATTTATCATTTATCATTTATCATTTATCATTTATCATTTATCATTTATCAATTTATCATTATCATTTATCATTTATCATTTATCATTTATCATTTATCATTATCATTTATCATTTATCATTTATCATTTATCATTTATCATTTATCATTTATCATTATCATTTATCATTTATCATTTATCATTTATCATTTAATCATTTATCATTTATCATTTATCATTTATCATTTATCATTTATCATTTATCATTTATCATTTATCATTTATCATTTATCATTTATCATTTATCATTTACATTATCATTTATCATTTATCATTTATCATTTATCATTTATCATTTATCATTTATCAATTTATCATTATCATTATCATTTATCATTTATCATTTATCATTTATCATTTAACATTATCATTTATCATTTATCATTTATCATTTATCATTTATCATTTATCATTTATCATTTATCATTTATCATTTATCATTTATCATTTATCATTTATCATTTATCATTTATCATTTATCATTTATCATTATCATTTATCATTTATCATTTATCATTTAATTTATCATTTATCATTTATCATTTATCATTTATCATTTATCATTTATCATTTATCATTATCATTTATCATTTATCATTTATCATTTATCATTTATCATTTATCATTTATCATTTATCATTTATCATTTATCATTTATCATTTATCATTTATCATTTATCATTTATCATTATCATTTATCATTTATCATTTATTTATCATTTATCATTTATCATTTATCATTATCATTTATCATTTATCATTTATCATTTATCATTTATCATTTATCATTTATCATTTATCATTTATCATTATCAATTATCATTTATCATTTATCATTTATCATTTATCATTTATCATTTATCATTTATCATTTATCATTTATCATTTAATCATTTATCATTTATCATTATCATTTATCATTTATCATTTATCATTTATCATTTATCATTTATCATTTATCATTTATCATTTATCATTTATCATTTATCATTTATCATTATCATTTATCATTTATCATTTATCATTTATCATTTATCATTATCATTTATCATTTATCATTTATCATTTATCATTTATCATTTATCATTTATCATTTATCATTTATCATTTATCATTTATCATTATCATTTATCATTTATCATTTATCATTTATCATTTATCATTTATCATTTATCATTTATCATTTATCATTTATCATTTATCATTTATCATTTATCATTTATCATTATCATTTATCATTTATCATTTATCATTATCATTATCATTTATCATTTATCATTATCATTTATCATTTATCATTTATCATTTATCATTTATCATTTATCATTTATCATTTATCATTTATCATTTATCATTTATCATTTATCATTTATCATTTATCATTTATCATTTATCATTTATCATTTATCATTTATCATTTATCATTTATCATTTATCATTTATCATTTATCATTTATCATTTATCATTTATCATTTATCATTTATCATTTATCATTTATCATTTATCATTATCATTTATCATTTATCATTTATCATTTATCATTATCATTATCATTTATCATTTATCATTTATCATTTATCATTTATCATTATCATTTATCATTATCATTTATCATTTATCATTTATCATTTATCATTTATCATTTATCATTTATCATTTATCATTTATCATTTATCATTTATCATTTATCATTTATCATTATCATTTATCATTTATCATTTATCATTTATCATTATCATTTATCATTTATCATTTATCATTTATCATTTATCATTTATCATTTATCATTTATCATTTATCATTTATCATTTATCATTTATCATTTATCATTTATCATTTATCATTTATCATTTATCATTTATCATTTATCATTTATCATTTATCATTATCATTTATCATTTATCATTATCATTTATCATTTATCATTTATCATTTATCATTTATCATTTATCATTTATCATTTATCATTTATCATTTATCATTTATCATTATCATTTATCATTATCATTTATCATTTATCATTTATCATTTATCATTTATCATTTATCATTATCATTTATCATTTATCATTTATCATTTATCATTTATCATTTATCATTTATCATTTATCATTTATCATTTATCATTTATCATTTATCATTTATCATTTATCATTTATCATTTATCATTTATCATTATATTATCATTTATCATTTATCATTTATCATTTATCATTTATCATTTATCATTTATCATTTATCATTTATCATTTATCATTTATCATTTATCATTTATCATTTATCATTTATCATTATCATTTATCATTTATCATTTATCATTTATCATTTATCATTTATCATTATCATTTATCATTTATCATTTATCATTTATCATTTATCATTTATCATTTATCATTATCATTTATCATTTATCATTTATCATTTATCATTTATCATTTATCATTTATCATTTATCATTTATCATTTATCATTTATCATTTATCATTTATCATTTATCATTTATCATTTATCATTTATCATTTATCATTTATCATTTATCATTATCATTATCATTTATCATTTATCATTTATCATTTATCATTTATCATTTATCATTTATCATTTATCATTTATCATTTATCATTTATCATTTATCATTTATCATTTATCATTTATCATTTATCATTTATCATTTATCATTATCATTTATCATTTATCATTTATCATTTATCATTTATCATTTATCATTTATCATTTATCATTTATCATTTATCATTTATCATTTATCATTTATCATTTATCATTTATCATTTATCATTTATCATTTATCATTTATCATTTATCATTTATCATTTATCATTTATCATTTATCATTTATCATTTATCATTTATCATTTATCATTTATCATTTATCATTTATCATTTATCATTTATCATTTATCATTTATCATTTATCATTTATCATTTATCATTTATCATTTATCATTTATCATTTATCATTTATCATTTATCATTTATCATTTATCATTTATCATTTATCATTTATCATTTATCATTTATCATTTATCATTTATCATTTATCATTTATCATTTATCATTTATCATTTATCATTTATCATTTATCATTTATCATTTATCATTTATCATTTATCATTTATCATTTATCATTTATCATTTATCATTTATCATTTATCATTTATCATTTATCATTTATCATTTATCATTTATCATTTATCATTTATCATTTATCATTTATCATTTATCATTTATCATTTATCATTTATCATTTATCATTTATCATTTATCATTTATCATTTATCATTTATCATTTATCATTTATCATTTATCATTTATCATTTATCATTTATCATTTATCATTTATCATTTATCATTTATCATTTATCATTTATCATTTATCATTTATCATTTATCATTTATCATTTATCATTTATCATTTATCATTTATCATTTATCATTTATCATTTATCATTTATCATTTATCATTTATCATTTATCATTTATCATTTATCATTTATCATTTATCATTTATCATTTATCATTTATCATTTATCATTTATCATTTATCATTTATCATTTATCATTTATCATTTATCATTTATCATTTATCATTTATCATTTATCATTTATCATTTATCATTTATCATTTATCATTTATCATTTATCATTTATCATTTATCATTTATCATTTATCATTTATCATTTATCATTTATCATTTATCATTTATCATTTATCATTTATCATTTATCATTTATCATTTATCATTTATCATTTATCATTTATCATTTATCATTTATCATTTATCATTTATCATTTATCATTTATCATTTATCATTTATCATTTATCATTTATCATTTATCATTTATCATTTATCATTTATCATTTATCATTTATCATTTATCATTTATCATTTATCATTTATCATTTATCATTTATCATTTATCATTTATCATTTATCATTTATCATTTATCATTTATCATTTATCATTTATCATTTATCATTTATCATTTATCATTTATCATTTATCATTTATCATTTATCATTTATCATTTATCATTTATCATTTATCATTTATCATTTATCATTTATCATTTATCATTTATCATTTATCATTTATCATTTATCATTTATCATTTATCATTTATCATTTATCATTTATCATTTATCATTTATCATTTATCATTTATCATTTATCATTTATCATTTATCATTTATCATTTATCATTTATCATTTATCATTTATCATTTATCATTTATCATTTATCATTTATCATTTATCATTTATCATTTATCATTTATCATTTATCATTTATCATTTATCATTTATCATTTATCATTTATCATTTATCATTTATCATTTATCATTTATCATTTATCATTTATCATTTATCATTTATCATTTATCATTTATCATTTATCATTTATCATTTATCATTTATCATTTATCATTTATCATTTATCATTTATCATTTATCATTTATCATTTATCATTTATCATTTATCATTTATCATTTATCATTTATCATTTATCATTTATCATTTATCATTTATCATTTATCATTTATCATTTATCATTTATCATTTATCATTTATCATTTATCATTTATCATTTATCATTTATCATTTATCATTTATCATTTATCATTTATCATTTATCATTTATCATTTATCATTTATCATTTATCATTTATCATTTATCATTTATCATTTATCATTTATCATTTATCATTTATCATTTATCATTTATCATTTATCATTTATCATTTATCATTTATCATTTATCATTTATCATTTATCATTTATCATTTATCATTTATCATTTATCATTTATCATTTATCATTTATCATTTATCATTTATCATTTATCATTTATCATTTATCATTTATCATTTATCATTTATCATTTATCATTTATCATTTATCATTTATCATTTATCATTTATCATTTATCATTTATCATTTATCATTTATCATTTATCATTTATCATTTATCATTTATCATTTATCATTTATCATTTATCATTTATCATTTATCATTTATCATTTATCATTTATCATTTATCATTTATCATTTATCATTTATCATTTATCATTTATCATTTATCATTTATCATTTATCATTTATCATTTATCATTTATCATTTATCATTTATCATTTATCATTTATCATTTATCATTTATCATTTATCATTTATCATTTATCATTTATCATTTATCATTTATCATTTATCATTTATCATTTATCATTTATCATTTATCATTTATCATTTATCATTTATCATTTATCATTTATCATTTATCATTTATCATTTATCATTTATCATTTATCATTTATCATTTATCATTTATCATTTATCATTTATCATTTATCATTTATCATTTATCATTTATCATTTATCATTTATCATTTATCATTTATCATTTATCATTTATCATTTATCATTTATCATTTATCATTTATCATTTATCATTTATCATTTATCATTTATCATTTATCATTTATCATTTATCATTTATCATTTATCATTTATCATTTATCATTTATCATTTATCATTTATCATTTATCATTTATCATTTATCATTTATCATTTATCATTTATCATTTATCATTTATCATTTATCATTTATCATTTATCATTTATCATTTATCATTTATCATTTATCATTTATCATTTATCATTTATCATTTATCATTTATCATTTATCATTTATCATTTATCATTTATCATTTATCATTTATCATTTATCATTTATCATTTATCATTTATCATTTATCATTTATCATTTATCATTTATCATTTATCATTTATCATTTATCATTTATCATTTATCATTTATCATTTATCATTTATCATTTATCATTTATCATTTATCATTTATCATTTATCATTTATCATTTATCATTTATCATTTATCATTTATCATTTATCATTTATCATTTATCATTTATCATTTATCATTTATCATTTATCATTTATCATTTATCATTTATCATTTATCATTTATCATTTATCATTTATCATTTATCATTTATCATTTATCATTTATCATTTATCATTTATCATTTATCATTTATCATTTATCATTTATCATTTATCATTTATCATTTATCATTTATCATTTATCATTTATCATTTATCATTTATCATTTATCATTTATCATTTATCATTTATCATTTATCATTTATCATTTATCATTTATCATTTATCATTTATCATTTATCATTTATCATTTATCATTTATCATTTATCATTTATCATTTATCATTTATCATTTATCATTTATCATTTATCATTTATCATTTATCATTTATCATTTATCATTTATCATTTATCATTTATCATTTATCATTTATCATTTATCATTTATCATTTATCATTTATCATTTATCATTTATCATTTATCATTTATCATTTATCATTTATCATTTATCATTTATCATTTATCATTTATCATTTATCATTTATCATTTATCATTTATCATTTATCATTTATCATTTATCATTTATCATTTATCATTTATCATTTATCATTTATCATTTATCATTTATCATTTATCATTTATCATTTATCATTTATCATTTATCATTTATCATTTATCATTTATCATTTATCATTTATCATTTATCATTTATCATTTATCATTTATCATTTATCATTTATCATTTATCATTTATCATTTATCATTTATCATTTATCATTTATCATTTATCATTTATCATTTATCATTTATCATTTATCATTTATCATTTATCATTTATCATTTATCATTTATCATTTATCATTTATCATTTATCATTTATCATTTATCATTTATCATTTATCATTTATCATTTATCATTTATCATTTATCATTTATCATTTATCATTTATCATTTATCATTTATCATTTATCATTTATCATTTATCATTTATCATTTATCATTTATCATTTATCATTTATCATTTATCATTTATCATTTATCATTTATCATTTATCATTTATCATTTATCATTTATCATTTATCATTTATCATTTATCATTTATCATTTATCATTTATCATTTATCATTTATCATTTATCATTTATCATTTATCATTTATCATTTATCATTTATCATTTATCATTTATCATTTATCATTTATCATTTATCATTTATCATTTATCATTTATCATTTATCATTTATCATTTATCATTTATCATTTATCATTTATCATTTATCATTTATCATTTATCATTTATCATTTATCATTTATCATTTATCATTTATCATTTATCATTTATCATTTATCATTTATCATTTATCATTTATCATTTATCATTTATCATTTATCATTTATCATTTATCATTTATCATTTATCATTTATCATTTATCATTTATCATTTATCATTTATCATTTATCATTTATCATTTATCATTTATCATTTATCATTTATCATTTATCATTTATCATTTATCATTTATCATTTATCATTTATCATTTATCATTTATCATTTATCATTTATCATTTATCATTTATCATTTATCATTTATCATTTATCATTTATCATTTATCATTTATCATTTATCATTTATCATTTATCATTTATCATTTATCATTTATCATTTATCATTTATCATTTATCATTTATCATTTATCATTTATCATTTATCATTTATCATTTATCATTTATCATTTATCATTTATCATTTATCATTTATCATTTATCATTTATCATTTATCATTTATCATTTATCATTTATCATTTATCATTTATCATTTATCATTTATCATTTATCATTTATCATTTATCATTTATCATTTATCATTTATCATTTATCATTTATCATTTATCATTTATCATTTATCATTTATCATTTATCATTTATCATTTATCATTTATCATTTATCATTTATCATTTATCATTTATCATTTATCATTTATCATTTATCATTTATCATTTATCATTTATCATTTATCATTTATCATTTATCATTTATCATTTATCATTTATCATTTATCATTTATCATTTATCATTTATCATTTATCATTTATCATTTATCATTTATCATTTATCATTTATCATTTATCATTTATCATTTATCATTTATCATTTATCATTTATCATTTATCATTTATCATTTATCATTTATCATTTATCATTTATCATTTATCATTTATCATTTATCATTTATCATTTATCATTTATCATTTATCATTTATCATTTATCATTTATCATTTATAATTTTTTTTTTTTTTTTTTTTTTTGGATTCGCCAAAGGAGTGAGAAATCTCATAAATACGTATAGCCCGTACTATACGCATGCACGACTTACATTCTACAACAGTCCGGATTAACCGGAGAGATAGAATGCACCTACGTACTAAAAAACACACCCAGTTGGCGAAGTATGAATTTCCACTAAGCACATAACTGGCTTTTCAGCGGAACTTAAAAATTTTATACAAAAACACGAATTTATTAAGAATATTTGAATTTAAAAAAGTAAACAACATCAAATAAGTAGTAAACTTTACATAAAACTCTAAAACAAAGAGACCAAAGTAACTATAAATAATATGAATATTAGTAAGTTTGCGGCAACTATCCAACCCAAGATCCTACGTGGAAAAGAGAGTAAACTCTTAAACACCAAACCAATTCCAATTATAACAGAGATATATACGTGTAAATATGTACAAACATATATGTGTATATATATACGGGTCACTATGTAATTTTGGAACACCGTGCTAATGTTATTAGTTGGATATGTATTTGGGCCAACGCAGGCATAAACTTGCATGGAAAAGAGATAAACTCTTGCGCACCAAACTAAGTAACTAATAAGTCAACTGAATAAGAAAAATTTTAAAATTTTTTGATTAAAAACAAAAAAGTTAAAGCATACATATCGTATTCGATGGTGTTTACTTCATCAAACGCAATATTATAAAGGAAAAACAACTGAAACGATCTCGAATATATGGAATAACTTCAGCCAACATTTTAACAGAATATAACAATATTATTAACCGAGTTAATGTTTGAAACAAAATTCTAAAATGTATCAATTATTTAAATGTAAAATCATTTTCCGTTTCAAGGCATCCACCGACTCACAAAAATTAATTAAGCTGTAGCTATTATTGAAATCACTACACATACATCGTAAAGGGTCATGAAGGGCAAAATTTGAAGTGCACTGGCTCAACTTAAAAAGCACAAAATGTCTAGATCCTCTTCTTGGGATGTTAAAGTTAAGAGATGAGAGAATATATTGGGAGTCAATTTCACCACAAAGTAATTTATATAGGAAGGTGACATTAAGCACCGTCCTTCTGCTTCTCAGGGAAGGTAGTAAGATTTGCTTAAGGCGGGTTTCATACGAAGGAAGAATAATATCTGGGTTCCAACGATGATGACGTAAAGCAAAAAGTAAAAACTGTTTTTGAACCGATTCTATTGCATCAATGTGGACGTTATATTGAGGGTTCCATACTACGGAAGCATATTCAAGAATAGGCCTTACGAGAGATATATACAGTAATTTAGTAGTGAAGGCATCATTGAATTCTTTCGCCCATCTTTTAATGAAACCAAGGACATCTCTAGCCTTATTTACAGCCAAATTAACGTGGAGATTGAAGCGAAGTTTTGGATCCATAATTACACCAAGATCAACAAAACTATGAACAATTTCTAAGTGGATGTTATTTATAGTGTAATTTGTACTATGAGCAGTTCTACGTGAGAAGGTCATTGATTTGCATTTTTTTAAGTTAAGGTTTAATAGGTTGAAGTTACACCAATCCACTAGTCTGTTTAAATCAGATTGTAAAAGGTGTTGTTCGTCGAGTGACTTGTAGGTAAGAAAAAGTTTCACATCGTCAGCATACATTAAGACGTCACAATGTTTAATTGCCGAGGGAAGGTCATTAATAAATAGTAAGAATAAAACCGGTCCAAGATGACTTCCTTGCGGAACACCAGATGTAACCATTATATTTTGTGAAAGAGAATTTTTATATAAAACTTTTTGAAAACGTCGCGATAAATAAGATTCTATCCAATTTAGCAATTTTACAGGAAACCCAATTAGCTTAAGTTTATTCAATAGAAGATTATGATTGACACTGTCAAAAGCTTTGCTAAAGTCCGTATAAATAACGTCAGTCTGTTTTCCCAAAGTAAAACCTTTTATTACACGAGTTGTAAACTCCAAAAGGTTTGTTGAAGTTGATTTACCCTTTAAAAAACCATGCTGAGTGACAGAAATGGAAGATGAAACGAAGTGGGTTAGTTGTTCAGTTATGATTTTCTCAAATAATTTAGGGATTGCGCTTAATTTGGCGATGCCTCGGTAGTTAGTGACATCAATTTTGGAGCCAGATTTATGAAGGGGTATAATATATGAATCTTTCCATATAATGGGAAAATGCCCACTTTGCAGGGATATATTAAATATGTTTGATAGAGGAGCACACAGGTTGCTAGCACATTCCTTTAGAATGCAACTCGGAATTTCATCAGGGCCAGTCGAAAAAGAGCATTTAACTTGACGAAGGTTATGCATAACAATAATTGAGTCTATTACTGGAGTTTCAAAAGAGCTAACTGGAGGTAAATAAGGATGCTCAGAACACATATTAAATGGTATGTTGGAGTAAGTTGATTTGAAGAAGCTTGCAAACATGTTAGAAATAACATTGTCACAAGACGATTCCTCTTGATTGAATCTCATAAGCCTCTTGATTGAATTTATCATTTATCATTTATCATTTATCATTTATCATTTATCATTTATCAATTATCATTTATCATTTATCATTTATCATTTATCATTTAGCACCGCCCCGGGTGCACGCCAAAATGGGGTGCAAAATTTGGCAAATGAACTTTTTACAACATAATTTTTGATTTTTTTAATAAAAAGAACACAACTCAATGACTGGGGTTTTCTATTTGAATATCAAGAGGGTGCAAAAGTGAACGAAAATATTTTTTACCATCACCATGACTTCGTTTTTGTTGAAACAAACTTTAACTTTATATTAAATTTTGTTCAATATAACCGCTCCCACTAAAACCCAAGTCAATTCCATATGTAATTTTTCATTTTTTAGGGGTGCAATTTCCAAACAAATTATATTAAAATTTCCTGATATTAAGATGGAGTACAAAAGAAAAAATGTAAAAAACATTTTTTTACAGTCCATTAAGTTTTATAAAAAAGCATTTGTTCCAACTTGCTAGCATAGTAGACATTTCTAAAACCACTAAGTTTCGAGAACCTGCATGATTTTCAGAGTATATTGAATGGAGGCGTCAGTTGTTTTGTAAGTAATACATTTCTCCAGAACTTTTTAGAAAATTATGTTCATGTCATAAATGTCAAAAATAAAAATATACTTTATGATTTTGTGATTACTACGTTCTGAAACTAAATATCATGAAACAAACCTCATTTACAGCTTTTAACCTGCTGGAACATAATTTTAAATAGTAATATGTTTTGGGTATACTGTTACATAAAACTACTAGTTTAAAAATCATAAATAAACTTTTTACTTGCTTACAAAATTTCTACATTAAATTGATTTAAATTCATTACATATTTTATTTAAATTAAATAAATGGCGTTCTGACTTTTTTTTATTTTATTTTGAAAATGTCTATTAAAAACTCTTAGATGGTTTTCTGACACCTTTATTTTACTAAAATAATTATTATTATGTTCAAAACAACCAACAAAAACTATAAAAAAAAGTTTTTAAGAGAAGATATGATGCACAGTTCCTTAAAAAATATTCTAATTATTAAAATTAAATTTTGTTCTCAGTCACCGAATGTGAAGAATCAAGAGATTTCTTGGAATTGCCAGCTCTTTTTGAGACATTCATGACTCTTGACCTTGTCCAACCTGGGCAAGTTTGCTTTGGGAATTATGTAGATAATGAGAATGAAACAAATTTCTGATATCAATTTAGTATCACTGTAATATTGTGATACTGAGATATTTATGGTGGTATTTATGGTGATATTAGGCGTGTTTTATTCGTTCCGGTTAAACCAAAAAGGTTCAAAATTACATGCAGAACACTAACAAAGAGATGAACTAGCTCAGTCGCTGGTTCATCTCGTTGAACTGGTTTTTATTTCGCTACGGCCCCATAGATGTCGCTATTTTTTATTTTTTCCTTGATTCATAGTCACCCATTACCATCAAATGAAACAGCTGTGCTTATTTATTTACATTAAATAAGATGAATGAATGCAAAAGAATCTTAAGTTTATATTTTAACATTTTTTTTTTTGCTACTCAATTCAAAATCAAATAAACTTTTTGTTAGCGGGCGAAAATGCACGAAGGAGGAAATGCATGCATTGCTTAATGGCTATGGCAGCTGTCTAGAAGACTTCAAGCATCCTGTTTGTAAGAAATATGGAATGGCGGCAGTTATGTAAGATCTCATGAGCAGAGGAATCTTTGTAACGTTCAATTATAATTTTTTAATTATTTTATTGCATATTGCCAACAAGCATATTTTATTGCCAACAAGCGTTAATATGCTGCTAAATCAATTGTAATAATTGTTTTGGAACCAGCTGTTTGATCTTATCATCACCGACAATACCCCAAGCGGTCAGAAGCTAAACTTAAAAAGTTTAACCAATGCGATCTATTCGCTCATTAGGTTAAACCAGAACGAATAAAACACAGCTATTAATAAAGCAGTCAAATGTTACAGACCTCAATCTTGTCTATAAAAGTCCAAGCGGAGATTAATATAGATACTATACAGAAATTGATAAAAATTATGAAAAATGTTTATAAATGAATTTTAATATATTATTTTGACTTTTCATTGAAATTTTATGTAGAAAATGGGGGTTGATTTCGAAAAAATATTTATATTAATGGGTATTTAGGGTCATTGAGGGAAAATTTGTCAACGTTTTGATTCCAGGTCCTATTTTTTCTTCAATTATGCAAAATTTTTCGTTAAATTTTCAAAGTTTTCAATATTAAACTAACTTGAGTTTTTAGAACATCAATTCTTCAATTATTTAAAACTGATATTGTGTGGTTTACTGTTAGTAAATTTTTCTCTCACAACTTATAAGCCCGGTTGACAAAAATATTGGAACAATTCAGAAAAAATTCTTAAAGTTTCTGAAAATTTTAGATTCTTGCTTCTTTTATCAAATATTCATGAATAGCATAGTTTTGTTTATTTTTTTAATCTCTTCTAAAATATTTCATTTCTGTAGAGGTTGGTTCGAAAACTTGTTGTAAGATTTATCGACTTATTTTATAAAAAAAAATCTTTTAAAGGGGTGCAAAATTTAGTTTCCGCCCCGGGTGCCACCAACCCTAGCTACGCCACTGGCTGTTTGATCAAAAACCATTATTTGCTTTGTTGTGCTTTTTGATCGTGATCAAAAAACCTTACCTTATGTAGCGAATGTTTGCGTTGCAGAACAACAGCTGGCGCATGCTACAATTTTGTATTAAAGATGCCGGCACACAGTGTTTCGTTGCTTACAAGTTGGACAGAGAATATTATTTTGTTTGACCTTCAAACCGTAAATTATTTTTTCAACGCATTTCCGTAAATCTGGGCACTCAGTGCCCACTGTGCATTTTATATGGGAAATCGTGAAATAGTATGGTTTTTTTTATAAAAATGTTTATTTTTCGCGCATTTGAGATAAAAACATGATTTTTTTTGAAAATATTTATAATTTAATGTTTTATTTATGAAATGAAATGAAATTTATGCAAGCTTATGTACTAATATTTAGATTTTTTATTGATTGAAAATTTAATTTATTGGAGAAATTCTTCTAGTTCTTTTTCTCTGCCGTTCTGCGGTTGATGTTGTTGGTTGTTCATCAAAATCTGTGTCCGATTCGATGTCGCCAATGAATTTTTGAGTGTAGCAAGTTTCGCAAACTCGAATAAAATGCTTGGTGCACGTTGCATCCTTACAAAGGTCGCACACGGCTGTGGTTTTATTGTCATTTTTCTCCCTCCTGCACATTCCAAAACGCTTTTTCTGGATGTTTGTCTACAAAATATAAAAAAAAAAAAAAAAAAACAAAACAAATTGGCCATTTCAGCCCTTGAAAGGACTTTGACCGAGCTTCTTATGATCAATTGTGTTGTGTGTGTTATTAAATGTTTGCACACAATTGACCGATAACTGGACCTACATGTTTTATGCCGACTCCGAACGGCTAAAGTTTATGTTCTCAAGAAGCTTTACATGGCATTGTTTACTCTCTGAGGTTTGCCATTGTCTGCAGAGAGGTGGTGACCAATCAGAAAAATTTTTTATTGAACAAAACTTTTCGCCGCGGCTGGGGATCGAACCCGGGCTCCGAGCATGCCAGGCCACACACTTAACCTGCATGCCACGGTCACCACGCATGCTATAAAAAAAAAAAATATTAATAAAAAGAACTGAAGAAGTGTTTCAATTTATGCTACCTGAGAGGCTGTCGGTATACGTGTTGCAGCTGGCTCATATTTGAAACCAATCATGTCGATTGCAATCCTCATTGTTGAGTTGATATATTTGTGGGACTTTAGGTGCTTTTCCGCTAATTCGCGTGCCAGTTCTTTTAGAAAAATCTTCCTTTTTTTCTGATGTGTTGAAATTCCACGCCGGATGACACAATTCATACAATCGATAAGAGGCTAAAGCAGCAACATCAACTATGTTGCTAAACACCGCCATGGCCAACGGTTTGTCTTCCTTTTGCAAGAGTAGCCACGTATCATCTTGTCGAACATGTCCACGCCGCCTTTTGCTTTGTTATAGTCATGAATGACTTCTGGCTTGCGTGTTCTTTCATTCTTCTTTCACGTTCTTGCGTGAAAACATTTTTGGCAACTCAGGTTTGTTACTCCGTATTGTGCCGACAATGGTTGTGTCTTTTTCGACGAAATCATTTGCCAATTTATAGCTGGTGAAAAAGTTGTCCATGGTGATGTTGTAACCGAGATGAAGAAAGTCTGTGGCGAGTCTGTGCACCAGATCGTAAGCAATACCTGTTGATCGCGTATTATTTGGTTGCCTTCCCAAATAAATTTCTCCTACCCAACACCATAAGTGCAACAGTTACCCAACACCACACACGAGGCGCAAGATCAGCAGTTTCAACATTCTGCAGTAAATGCAAGATCAACATTTAAGGTCTTTTATTTAAGTCTAGCTTTAATACTTTTGTACTAGAGAATTCAGTCGGCTTTTAATATTGAAATAAACTACACGGCTCGGTCTAACAGTACCAAATCTAGTTCTTATTCTTTATATGTGGCCAATGAAAAACTTTACTGGCGCCCAACTATAACTCGAACCGAAAAAATAATACTACAAAAATTCTAATAAGATAATAACAATTGCAGTGCATCAACAAGCAATTGAAAAATAAAAACAAAAAAAAAAACGGCAGCAACTAACGTCGCACCGGAAAAAAAAATCAAAAAAAATAAAAATACAAAAGAACTCTGAAAAGATAACAAAATTGCAGTGCATCAGCAGGCAATTAAAAAAGTAAAAATAAAAACAAAAAAACAACGGCAGCAACTAACGTCGCACCGGAAAAATAATCGAAAAAATAAAAATACAAAAACTCTGAAAAGATAACAAAATTGCAGTGCATCAGCAAGCAATTAAAAAATAAAAAATAAAAAAACAACGGCAGCAACTAGCGTCGCACCGGAAAAATAATCGAAAAAAATAATTAAATCTGAAAAGATAGCAAAAATTGCAACGTATCAGCAAGCAAATAAAAAATAAAAAACAACGGGAGCAACTAACGTCGCAGTCAACCAAATAATAGCAGCAACAGTGCCCTGAAAGATTCACCAGAGGACCACAGAAAGCAGAATTATTTAGATAAGAATAAAATCAAACTTCTCTCAATCAAACAAAAATTTTGCGGAAAAAAACCGCCAACTTTAATCTTTGCAAAAATACAATTTTTTTTTCTTTCACATTTTTTAATCACCAGTAAAACAAAATCTTAATACTAAATTTTTCTTTTAATCTATAACTAAAATATGGAGTGTTAGTGTCAATTCTTTGTCAATTGTTTTCCTTTTTTTCAAATAATTTTATGAGTGACGACGAACAAAGTCTTGAGTTTTTCTTCAAAAAACTTACAACTGAGAAGAGAGTAAGCGATAAAAGTAGTAACACAAATTGGTGGTCAAGGAAAAGTAACGAAAAAAACAAAATGGAACCAGCGCAGTTAATGGCTGTGATAGAGGGTGCAGTTAGTAGCGCACTTAACGTACAGAGGGCCAATTTTGAACAAACTATAGCAGGTCTTAACGAACGTTTGACAACCATGACAGCGAAAACACCCCAGGTGGAAACGTACAAGGACGTAGAAATAACTCCAGGGACTTCATGTGATGAATCATTAGACATTATAAAATCGCTGCCGGACTTTGAAGGTAGACAAGAAAGTTACGTATCTTGGAGACAAGCGGCGCACACCGCGTACAAATTATGTGAAAGTCACAATGGTAGTTCAAAACACTACCAGGCAGTGGCAATCATTAGAAATAAAATCAAAGGCTCTGCTGATATGGTGCTGTCTTCTTTCAATACTGTCCTTAACTTTAAGGCAATTATCAGCCGCCTTGACTTTACGTACTCGGACAAGCGGCCAATTTATATAATAGAGCAGGAGCTGTCAACTCTTCGCCAGGGCAGTATGACGATTCTACAATATTATGACGAAGTAGAGCGAAAATTAACACTCCTCACGAACAAAACAATTATGACATATGAAAAAACTATTGCTGCATCTTTGAACGAGAAGTATAGGGCGGACGCACTTAGAGTCTTCATTTCGGGAACTAGGAAAGCATTGAGTGATATACTTTTTGCGGCGAGACCAGCCGATTTACCGACAGCGCTAGCATTAGCTCAGGAGGTTGAATCCAACCACGAACGCTACATGTTCGCAAGCAATTATGCAAGAAGTGTAGAAGACAGGACACAGCGTGGAGAACAGAGACAGCAAAACAAAGAAAAAAACATTGCGAATGATAATCAGACAGGCAATATACGAAAAAATCCGCATTTTTTTAGACAACAGAATACTGGAGGTAGGACTCCACAAAACTTAGGCCCGGTACAGCCAATGGAAGTTGACTCTACACAACGATTCAGACAGCCCACTCAGTTTCAGTCGAATAGTCCTGGCCAAATCCACGGTCGAAATCAGTTTCATAATCAGGCTATAACCGGCCACAACCAGGCTTCGGCCCAATACTATACCAATCATAATCTAGGCCAAACAACGAAAAGGCCACTTAGCGGTAATACTAGATTTACAGGCCCAAAGCATCAAAGGGTGAATAATCTCTTGCACAATAACCCTCCCGTAGATCAAGAGGAATCTGATTATCAAAGCTTAGCCGAATCAGAAGCGTTGGCAGTAGTTGATCACCTCCAGGGGCATGATCAAATAAATTTTTTAGACAAAACTCCCTGCTACCATTCATAAATAGAAGTATAACAGGGAGAACGATTAAACTGTTAGTGGACACAGGAGCGTCTAAAAATTACATAAAGCCATTAACAGAACTTAAACATAAAATTCCTGTGGAAGAACCTTTCATAGTAAAGTCTTTCCATGGATTTGATAACATTAAGGAAAAGTGCATTGTCCGTTTGTTCGACACCAATAGCACATTTTTTATTTTACCTACGCTATCAACATTTGATGGCATAATTGGCCTTGACCTGTTAACACAGACGGGGTCAACATTAGATTTTAAGAATAAAACTCTCAGAACCAACACTGGATCTGAGCAGATACAATTTTTCAAATGTGTCGATGTTAATTTCACACAAGTAGAAGATTTGGAAGCACCCCAAACAGCAAAAAACATTTTTCACAAAATGATACGGAAATTGTCTGGTGTCTTTGCAGACCCCAACGAGTCCTTACCCTTCAACACGAACATTGTCGCAACTATCCGAACAGATACTGACGACCCAGTTTACTCAAAACTGTACCCCTACCTTACGGGCGTTGCTGATTTTGTAAATAGTGAAATAAATGACTTATTAAAATAGGACATAATACGCCCATCCCGTTCACCTTACAACAACCCCCTTTGAGTTGTTGATAAAAAAGGAAAAGACGAATACGATAATATCAAAAAGCGTCTCGTCATAGATTTTCGGAAACTAAACCAAAAAACTATAGACGACAAGTATCCGATCCCAAACATTTCAGTAATACTATCAAACTTGGGAAAAGCTAGGTACTTCACAACTCTGGACCTAAGGTCAGGGTTCCACCAAATATCCCTCGCTGAACGTGACAGGGAGAAAACGGCTTTTTCCATAGGTTACGGGAAATATGAATTTAATAGGCTTCCTTTTGGTTTGAAAAATGCCCCCAGCATTTTTCAACGAGCCATCGATGATGTTCTCAGAGAACAAATAGGAAAAACATGCTACGTTTACGTTGATGACGTAATAATTTTCTCTGAAGACGCGAAAGACCATATCCAACATATAGAATGGGTCTTAAGGGCATTATATCAAGCAAATATGAGAGTCGCTCGTGAAAAATCACACTTTAAAGAAAGCGTGGAATACTTGGGATTTGTCGTATCTGGTGAGGGTATAAAAACAAGTCCTAGCAAGGTAGAAGCTATTCGCAATTATGAACAACCCTCTACACTCTTCAATGTCAGGTCGTTCCTCGGGTTGGCAAGCTACTATCGTTGTTTCATCAAAGACTTCGCGTCCTTGGCGAAGCCCTTAACTGATATACTTAAAGGTGATAACGGTAAAATTAGTGCGAACCATTCAAAAAAAGTAATAATAAATCTCGATGATGAACAGGCCCAAGCCTTCAACAAGCTCAAAGAAATTCTGGCATCAGAAGATGTCACCCTACTTTACCCGACGACTTTAAGAAGCCGTTCGATCTTACGACGGATGCTTCAGCGTCAGGTCTAGGGGCGGTCCTCTCTCAAAATAAAAGACCAATAACAATGATTTCGAGAACCCTAAAAGATAACGAACTAAATCTCGCCTCCAACGAACGTGAACTTTTAGCAATCGTATGGGCTCTCAAAAACCTGAGAAATTACCTTTATGGGGTTAAAGATTTAAATATCTTCACCGATCATCAGCCGCTTACGTTTGCGGTCTCCGAAAGGAATTCTAACCCAAAATTTAAGCGATGGAAAGCATTTGTGGAAGACCACAATGCAAAAATCTTCTACAAACCTGGTAGGGAGAACTACGTGGCCGATGCACTATCACGGCAACATATTCATGCCTTGGAACAGGAGGTTTTTTCGGATCACGCGACGATTCACAGCGAGGAATCGCTAACCTACACGATCGAAGCAACTGACAAGCCAGTCAATTGCTTTAGAAACCAGATAATTCTGGAAGAAGCCCAATTCAAATCCAAGCGTAACTTCAAATTTTTCGGAAAAAAAACTCGTCACCTAATCAACTTCACAGACAAGAACACCCTACTGAATGAGATCAAAACTATTATAAACCCAGATGTAGTCAACGCGATATATTGCGAGCTACCAGTGCTCGCAAGCATTCAGCACCAATTGGTCAGACAGTTTCCATCAACGAAGTTTTGGCACTGTAGAAAAATGGTGTCAGATATTGTTGACAAAACTGAACAAAGGGAAATAGTTCAAACCGAACACAATCGGGCCCACAGAGCTGCCCAAGAAAACGTTAAGCAAATCCTTTCCGATTACTACTTCCCCAAAATGACGAAGTTAGCCAATGAAATCGTCACAAACTGTAAGATTTGCACAAAAGCCAAATACAACAGACACCCACAAAAACAGGAGCTTGGGGTAAACCTATTCCATCACGCGAAGGCGAAATCTTGCACATAGATATTTTCTCGACGGGAAAAAAATATTTTCTTACTTGCATTGACAAGTTTTCAAAGTTCCCAGTCGTTCAACCCATAAGCGCAACCAAAGGGGGGGTTTCGGGGTTTAAACCCCCCCCAAAAATTATTGTAGTACCAAGCAAAATAGTATTCAATCAAAGTGAGTCACAGGAAAAGCAATCACGTTTTATGAAATGAGTGAAAACCCCAAATGTATATTTCAAATCGATTCTGTTTGATGCATAATTTGCTAAATTAGTCATATTTTATTCCTTCAGACTGCACTTTAAGCCGGATCGATTTTGTATGGAGAAAAAACAGTGAGCCGGACACCGACTCAAAAATAAGAAGTACTCTCAAAAACTAGAAAATATTTTTTTTAAACACCTATAAAAAATGTATTTTTCTTGAAATTCAAATGAATTTAAGATTATTGGAAAAGAA
This sequence comes from Tetanocera ferruginea, assembly GCA_958299015.1. NCBI lineage: Eukaryota > Metazoa > Arthropoda > Insecta > Diptera > Sciomyzidae > Tetanocera > Tetanocera ferruginea. Next base: position 81,645,236 of record OY282640.1, on the reverse strand, counting down.
CTGAGCACTTCTTTCTTTTGGTGTATCGTATGGTGTTGTTTAATCAAAACTGAGTACTATGATATATACTTTTTTTATAAGTGTAAAAAAAAAACAAGTAAAGAAAGTCTAAAGTCGGTCTAGGCCGACTATGAAATACCCTAAACCTACTTTTCCAAAAAAAAAAAATATTATTGAAAATGGATGTGTCCGTGGGCGGATGAAGCCTATATTTTATATGCATTTAAATGTTGATGAAAAATTTACACATACCAAGTTTTATTCCTGTAGCTCACAGTTAATGCTTCTATTGTGCTTTCGCTATGGGAGGTGGGCGTGTTCATGGACGGATAACTCCCAATTTTTGAACACACCTTAGTTTTGGAATAAAATATATACATACCAAATTTTATCTCTCTATGACAAACATAACCTTAATTATTGAGTTTTAAACTTTTTGGGATGTATGGGAGGTAGGCGTGTCCGTAGGCGGATGACGTCCATTTCCAAAACCATATTTAGTTTGTCATACAAAACATACGTGCCAAATTTTATCTCTGAAGGTTAAACAGAAGCTTATTTATTCCCTTTTCAATTTTTGGGTTGTATAAGAGGTGGGCGTGTCCGTAAACGGATGACGTCCATTTTTCAAAACCATATTTGTTTTGTTATGAAAAACACACGTGCCAAATTTTATTTCTGTAGGTTAAACAGAGGCTTATTTATTGCGTTTTCAATTATTGGGTTGTATGGGTGGGCGTGTCCGTGAGCGGATGACATCCATTTTTCGAACACATTTTTTTTTTTTTATAAAAATACATATCGCACACCTTCTTCAAAAGAGACACAACTCAAAATTTTTCAATTCTGACTTTTTAATATAAACCAATTCGTAATGCACATCTCCATTGACTGTTAAAATTTTTTTTAATCTGATTGCTCTTTTATTTTTAAAAAATCATTTTGTGTCCCTCTTTTGTATGAAGTTGCTTTGAAAAAGAAATAGTTTTTTGCCTCTCCTGAAAATTTTAAAATTTTGAGTTGTGCCACTTTTGAAGATCGTGTGCGATATGTGCCAAATTTTTACTCTCTAGGTTAAACAGAGGCTTATTTATTGCGTTTTCAATTTTTGGGTTGTATGGGAGGTAGGCGTGTCCGTTAGCGGATGACGTCCATTCGAACACATCTTTGTGTTGATATAAAACACATACACCAAATTTAATTGTTGTAGGTTTATTATAAGCTGAGTTATGCAGTTTACAATTTTTGCGTTGTATGGGAGGTAGGCGTGTCCGTGGGCGGATTCCAAAGATATTCAATAGTGCAGATCCTTGGGTGCATGTGATCATGTGTATCAAGTTTCATCTAATTATCTCTACTCCTTCTTCGTATCCTGTGTATACGGACAACACACAGACGGACAGACGGACGGACGGACGGACATGAATAGCTCGACTCACGAGGTGACGCTGATCAAGAATATATATACTTTTCTATACCGCACTCGCTTCGTTCTATGCGTTACAAACGTTTGCACAAAGTTAATATACCCTGACCTTTCAGGTTTAGGGTATAATAAATATTTGAAAATCATGAATTTTGTACTGGAGCGCTATCTGGCGCACATTTTACTAACAACTGGTTAAAAGAAATCGATTTGCGTACCTAAAAACTCATATGTACCTACTAATATATATATACCCACCAAAATTTGCCAAAATCAAACCGTAATTATGGCAATTAAATAATAATTGAGCTGAAGGAAACTTTTGAATATCGGTTTCTCACATTTTATATAATTGTAGCACTTAGTTTTGGTTAAACCGCACCATACGGTATATCAATGGAAAGAAGAGCTCAATAATTTTCCAATAAATTTAAATTCATGTGAATATCATGAAAAATACATATTGTACACGTCTTTAAAACAACCTATTTTCGAAAATGACAAAATATGGATTTTTTGGGGTCTCAATAGAGTTTGTAAGCACAAAAAATTGCCAAAATTTTTTTAGTGTACCATGAAAATCCTTAGTTTTTTTGCTTATGTGATTCATTATAAAAATAATTCCGATTGACTTCCGAAAGTTCCGAAACTTCGTTGTTTCCAAAATCCGTTTCATAAAATTTCTCTAAATTTTTAAATATTACCCCATATTAAGGAATTATGGCTTATAAGGAAAAAATATTTTGGTTTAATTTTTTTTTCTGTTCGCCCATCCAGTGACATAATATGGTTATATGCCTTATTCATAATCTTCCATTGGATTTTCAAAATCAGTTTCATGAAAATCCCTCAAAATTGCGCAAATATTAACCGATTTTGGAAAAGTGTAGGTAAGACCTACCGTTAAAAATATATTATTTCGATTTCGTCAGCATTTGCACATTGGACAAGTAATACCAAACGATTTTTTCAAATTCAGACTCTTTGTTTTTCATCCCAAGGTGTCAGAAATTTAGCAGTTTTTACTTTCGGAATTGAGCATAATAGTGCTCACTAAAGGACGAATTTTAAAGCAAGTGCCAGCCAATTGGGTATTTTTACAACGAAGTGATGTATGGATGAAAAATTTTCACTGCACTCAAATATGTTATAGAGTTTGCTCCAGAGAATGCTTTTCTCTAAATGTGGTACTAAAAATTCCCTAAAAATGATAAAAAGATTCCATGAACAAGGGAAATATATAAAAATATATCGTTTTTAGAGAATAAGACTTTTTTAATTTTGAAAAAAGATTTCATTTTATTGAATAAAATATTTTCGCACAATGAATTTTTTATCAAAATTTAGTAAAAATTTTTAATTTAATTTTTCTCTATAAATGAGAATTTTTTGTGCGAGAAAAATACTTATTATTATTAGAGACATTGAAATATTTCCATTTCCCACAAGTGAAGAAATATTTATTTGAAAATTTATTCTAATTGAATTATCGAAAATAGAGAAATTTTTTATCGGAGAAAGGTAGGTATTTTTTCTGAATGTGTGGGGAGAAAAATATTGAATTTTTGCTGACCTTATTGGGACCCGAGTAAAAATAAAAATATTTTAGCTCAAGCCTTATAACCCTCGTACAACTGCCAAATAAGAAAAAATCAATTAAACGGCCTAAAACTGGTGCTTGCAAAATATTTTAGCAGAACAGATCCTAAACAACATTGAAGCCAGTTTATTTTAAAACGACCGCTACCACTGCTGTTCAACTTCTGTACGGATAGAATGTCCTGACAGTGACCGTTTTAATTAAAAAACAAAAATATGGTTTCTCTAACCGCTACAACTCAGCCGATGTAATTACGTAAAATTGTTTTTATATATAAGTTCTACACTTGATAAAACCCCCCAAAAAAAATTCCTGGTTGCGCCCCTGGTACACGTATTTAAAACAACCTCTTTTCGAAAATGACAAAATATGGATTTTTTGGGGTCTCAATATAGTTTGTAAACACAAAAACTTTCCAAAATTTTTTAGTGTACCATGGAAATCTTTAGTTTTTTGCTTATCTTGGGTATGCATGTTCTCAAGAAGCTTTACATGGCATTATTTGCTCTCTGAGGTTTGCCATTGTCTGCAGAGAGGTGGTGACCGATCAGAAAAATTTTTTTGTTGAAAAAACTTTTCGCTGCGACTGGGGATCGAACTCGGGCTCCGAGCGTGCTAAGCCACACACTTAACCTGCACGCCACGGTCACCACTAGTTCTCGGTTAATTGTGTGCAAACACTTAATAACACACACAACACAATTGATCATAATAAGCTCGGTCAAAGTCCTTTCAAGGGCTGAAATGGCCAATTTGTTTTTTTTTTTTTTTTTGGTATGCATTCTGAAGAAAAAAGTTTCTTCAAAAAAATTCGTTTTCTGCAGAAAAGACGTTCAGAAGAATCAAAACCGCTCCATGAGAATTTCTCCGATCCAAACAAAATTATACAGAAACTGTGTTTAAGAGTCCCTTTAACTTTTAAGTCAGTGTCTAGTCAAATTTCAATTTCGATCCGGCTTACTACACATGTTTAATTTTTGTTATATTCTGATTCTGACCACTTAAAGGGTTGTTGGCAATACTTCGATTTGAGTTATCTTTTCAACTTCTAGCATGGAGGAAACTCAAAATATTTGGAAACAAATTAATTCAAAAGTAAGACATAGTAAAAAAGCCTAAATTTGAGGAAAATCGGTTGAGTCACTCGCCACTGAAAAAATCAAAGAAATTTCCCGTTAAATTGTTATTTTTCGTCCATTTTTATAGTCATTGTTTAAACATCGATAACACAAACATTACAGAATTAAGTTAATAGTGAAGTCATGTGATTCATTATAAAAATAATTCCGATTGACTTCCGAAAGTGGAGAAAAAAATTTACAATTTCTAATTTTCCATCTTTTTTTCCAAAATTCGTTTCATAAAATTTCTCAAAATTTTTTAATTTTATCCGATATTAAGGAACTATGGCTTACTGGGTAAAAATATTTTGGTTTAATTTTCTTCTGTTCGGCCATCCAGTGACATAATAAAGTTATACGCCTTATTCATAATCTTCCATTGGATTTTCAAAATCAGTTTCATGAAAATCCCTCAAAATTGCGCAAATATTAACCGCTTTTGGAAAAGTGTAGGAAAGACCTATCGTTAAAAATATATTACTTCGATTTCGTCAGCATTTGCGCATTGGACAAGTAATACCAAACGATTTTTTCAAATTCAGACTCTTTGTTTTTCATCCCAAGGTGTCAGAAATTGACTGATTTTTACTTTCGGAATTGAGCATAATTAGTGCTCACTAAAGGACGAATTTTAAAGCTAGTGCCAGCCAATTGGGTAATTTTACAACAAAGTTATGTATGGATGAATTTTTTTTATACTGCACTCAGTAAAAAGTTTCTCGGAATAAGTAAAAAGACATAATATTTAGAGAAATATGTTATAGAGTTTGCTCCAGAGAATGCTTTTCTCTTAATGTGGTACTAAAAAATCCCTAAAAATAATAAAAAACTTCCATGAAAAAGGGAAATAAATAAAAATGTATCGTTTTTAGAGAATAAGACTTTTTTAATTTTGAAAAAAGATTTCATTTTATTGAAGAAAATACTTCGCACAATGAATTTTTTATCAAAATTTAGTACAAAATTTTTCATTTTCCTTAAATTTTTCTCTATAAACGAGAACTTTTTGTGCAAGAAAAATACTTATCATTACACTGTTGTAGTTCAAATTTGGTTCTGCGATAAGACCAACTTTTTCGGATTTGGGAAGTCCCCTGAGTACAACTGCATCCTTGGTTTAGTTAGATTGGCTCAAACTTTTGAGAAAACCATGTTTTTCCAAATGGTCGATTTTGATCTATTCTAAGCCTTTTGCCATGTCTATTTATAAAGATATCTGGCAAACCAGTTGCACGGTCTTACCAACCAATGAAGAAAACAAAAGGTCATGGAATTCTATCTCAACAGTTCCTATACTACTTTCGGATTCGAGGAGTAGTTCTTGTGTAAATAATATTTTTTTCCATAATTTATTGTTTTCTTACGAAAAATTCAAATTAATTTTACGGTACGACAATTTTATAGTTTTTCTTTAATTTTTCAAGAATTTTTAACGAATTTTTAAAAATATGCTGGTAGAAGATACAAAAAAAAAATTACACTTTGTGCACCCTTTACCAGAATAGGCCAGAACAGGCAAGCAAATTTTGTTCCATGAATTTAATGTCCAATTTACTTTTAAAAAAAAAAACAAGTTCTCAAAAATTGATTAATTACACAAAAACTAATCCTCGGATCCGAAAGTAGCATTAGAACAATTGACGAAGAAGTTCAATACCTTTAGTTTTCTCTATTGGTTGTAAAGATCGTACAACTTGTTTGCGAGATATCTCTAGAAATAGACGTGGCAAAAGGCCAAAATCAACCATTTGGAAAAACACGGTTTTCTTAAAATTTGAGCCAATCTAACTAAACTAAGGACACAGTTGTGCTGGGGGGACTCCCCCAAATCCGAAAAGGTTGGTCTTATTGCAGAACCAAAAATTTCGTGTCAAAAACTACAACAGTGTTATTAAAGACATTGAAATATTTCCATTTCCCACAAGTGAAGAAATATGTATTTGAAAATGTGAAAATTTATTCTAATTGAATTATCGAAAATAGAGAAATTTTTTATCGGAGAAAGGTATTTATTTTTTTCTGAATGTGCGGTCAACTTGCCTACAACTTGCTTGCAAAATATTTTGGCTGAACAGATCCTAAACAACGTTGAAGCCAGTTTATTTTAAAACGACCGCTACCACTGATGTTCACCTTCTGTACGGATAGAATGTCTTGACAGTGACCATTTTAATTTAAAAAAAAATATGGTGCTGGTCATGACTGAAGTTTGAACAAGGAACCATTAGTACTAACATTTAAAGCACTAACCGCTACAACTCAGCCGCTGTAATTACGTAAAATTGTTTTTATATACTCGTATAAGTTTTACATTTGATAAAACCCCCCCCAAAAAAAATTCCTGGTTGCGCCCCTGGTTCAACCCATACCATCGCGTACAATAAATGACATCAAGGCACCAATTCTACAGTTAATGAACATTTTCACGAACACAAAGATAATCTATTGTGATAATGAAGCATCCTTCAATTCAGAAACCATTTCTTCCCTACTAAAAAACCAATTCGGGATTGACGTGGTGAATGCGCCCCCACTTCATAGCGCTTCAAATGGGCAAGTCAAAAGGCTCCATAGCACTCTTTTGGAGATTGCAAGGTGCCTGAAACTGGAAAACAAAATAGACGACGTGGTAGATCTTATATTGATGGCCACAGTTGAGTACAACCGTTCGATTCACTCAGTAACCGGCAAAAGACCTATAGACATAATCCAGGCCACACCCCAGGAAACTAGAAAAGTAATAATGGAAAAGATCGAAAAGGCCCAACAGGACCAACTTGAAAGGAACAATCCTTACCGACAGAACAGGGTGTTCGAGGTGGGAGAACGTGTTCTCGTAAAATCAAACAGAAGACTAGGAAACAAACTAACGCCATTGTATGTTGAAGAGAAAATAGAAGCCGATTTGGGAACCACGGTTCTTATTAAAGGGAGGGTGGTCCATAAGGACAATCTTAGATGAGCATTCCAGTCTTATTTTTTTCTCATCCCTCTTTCTTTTTTCCCCTCTTTTTCCCTCTAAATTGACTAATCTTGGGGTTTCACCTTTCTTTTTATATTTTAGGTTCTATATAGGGATACTTTTTGTTCAAGTGATAGCGGCAAAAATAACGGACTACTCCAATGCGGATTACATTCCAATCTCAGACGGGGATGTAACAATCTGGCAGGGCTTCGATTATTTTAAACATTCCACCAACCTTGAATCATATTCAGAAATTGCAAGTGAGACTAAACAGCTCACAAATCATTTCCCTCTGTCACACATGAGGAAACTACTCGACGCTGATGTTGAACACATCAACACCCTCTTGGCAACCCTGGACGTGCACCATCGACACGCTAGAAGTATCAACATCTTGGGAACCGCACTCAAAGTAATCGCAGGAACCCCAGACTTCGATGACTTCGAAAAACTAAAATTTAGACAGCAAGAACTTATAAATTCCGAAAACAGACAGGTAACTATCAACTCAAAGACACAGGAACAGATTAACAAATTAACCGATGCAGTCAACAAGATAATTGAAAACTCGAAAACAAAACAAATTGACACTGGCATTTTATATGATTCACTCTTAGCCAGAAACAGAATAATGATTTCCGAACTAGAAAATTTAATGCTAACCATTACTCTTGCAAAGATTAAAATAATAAACCCCACAATTTTTGACTCTGAAGATATAAAAATGTAATTGTCATGCGTTCTACAAATATAAGTATAACAGATCTTATGGAAGTATCTTATATTAAGGTTTTATTAGATAATAAGTTTTTACATTTTCTTATTAAATATCCAATACCTAAGTTAGAGTGTAAAAAGGTAACATTATTCCTAGTCCAGCGTAACGGGACTATCTTGCGCTTCTCCGAATACAACAATGTTGCCGAATGTGGCAGCCAAGTACTGGGTATCGGAAACTGCACCGCGACGCTTACAACAACATTTTGTCAAGAACTGAATCACCTTACATGCGCTCAACAACTTCACACTGGCAACATCGCTAGTTGCAGTACTAGACCAAGTCACCTTGAACCGCTAGTTGTCGTCGATGATGGCATCATTATAATCAACGAGAACTCCGCCGTTATAACTTCCACCAACGGTCCTAACAGGACGGTCACTGGTACCTTTCTCCTAACTTTCAACGAGGAAATTTGCATCAATGGGTCCACATACATGAATCGATACGGGGTATTGAAGAGATCACCAGGGTCAGCCGCGATGGCTGCTCTGAACATAACCAGCCATAACGAGATACTAAGTCTACCATACCTCCAAAGAATGAACATACAGAACCTAAATTATATCGGGGATGTCGAGGAGAAATTAGCAACAAGACCCCTCTTATCCGGCCTAGCAACAGTTGTCATTATAATCGGCTGCTACGCACTCCTCAAGCTATACCAAGAACGAAGAAGAAGACAAACGAACAAATCCCTCCAGATCGTGATCGACAGTTTCAGGAAGCCCGAGGACGGCCATCACTTAAGCGAGGGAGGTGTTAACACGATCGCCTAGCGACAGCGGCCGTTGACCTATATTTCCATTTTATCCAACTCCACACACGAGGCGCAAGATCAGCGGTTTCAACAAATAGTGCAAAAGTTACCCAACACCACACACGAGGCGCAAGATCAGCAGTTTCAACATTCTGCAGTAAATGCAAGATCAACATTTAAGGTCTTTTATTTAAGTCTAGCTTCAATACTTTTGGACTAGAGAATTCAGTCTGCTTTTAATATTGAAATAAACTACACGGCTCGGTCTAACAGTACCAAATCTAGTTCTTATTCTTTATATGTGGCCAATGAAAAACTTTACTTGCATTTTGATTGATGATAGAAATACTGTCCATATATGACGAATTGAAGCAAGCTTGTCAGGTTGCAATCGATCAACACGCGTTCTTGAGTCATCAAAGCGCATAAATCGAGTTAGTTGCTCGAATCTATATTAAGGCATCACTACTCTATAAAATGGCATATTTTGCTTATCAAACAAATCCTTAGCTTGAACTAAGTTTACTTTTTCTGCTCCTGCATACAGTAAAATAGCAATATATGCATATATCTTGTCTGCATTTGTGTCACGACAATGACGCATGCTGCGATCTGCATTCCTATGTCTGTCATTGTACACTCGTTTTGCTTTTCTATTAGTTTCTATAACGATGGTTTCTACAATGTTGGTGGGGAATGTGTCCTTGAATACGTCCAATTTATTAGCATATTGCTTTGTTGCTATTGCAACATCACTTGCAGTTGATTTTGACCACCAAACAGTTGAATTTCCACTGCCTTGAGCAACATATTTTTCGCCACGATTTGGTTCAATTGCTGGACATTCTTGCTGTGGCTCACTCTCTTCATCAACTTCCTGCGTTTGTTGTTGCAAATACTGTCTGAATCTAATATTTGCAAGTGGCTCTTTATCACTTTCATCGAAATCGCTCTCATCACTTGGCACACCAAATTCCTCAGCACTAGATTCATTTGTTGAACTTTAATTTTGTCCTCCTATTTCATTTGTGCCTGCATACAAATACTCTTCCAACTGTCGTTCTTCTTCTTCCGTCAAATTTTGGTGATATAAATCACTGAGACTTTGCATTTCACTATTCATTTTTTGATAATATTTTCACAACTAAATTCACAAATTACGTCTTTTCGCAACCAAATACAAAATAAAATTGACTAAAATTCTAAAATAAAACAGACGTTCAAGCTGCAAAATTCTGTATGCTATAAAAATACACCGGTTTCAGGTAAACGAAATAACGACAAACCAAGAAAAAGGCAAAACAAGCAGCAAACAAGGGTTGAATAATGACTTTAAATTCAAATTACATGGAAAAACTACCTGGGCACTGTGTGCCCAGATTTACGATTTAAGAACACAAAGATATTTTTGCCGGTAACTTCACCAAAAAAGGTCAGATTTATATTATTCTTTTTGCATTCTGACAGACTTTAGAAAACATAAGCAAACAAAGTTGTTTTAATATTTTAAGCAATAGAAATTTGACCATGAAAATCGCTCTGAGCACTCAGTGTCCAATTTACGGTTTTAAGGTTAAGAAGTTAAAGTTAAAAATAAGTATTTCAGATATTTTGCACAATTGCGCGTGGCAGCTGCCATACAACTTAAACACATTTTGCGCTATATCTTAGACATAAAAAAGGCGTGAATAACGAAATAAAAAGAAAATACAGACATGTGATTTCCAAAATAAATAAAAAATATCAGCATTTTATTTCTTTATTCGAGCCTTTAATATATCTAAATAAGTTGTAATCACTAAATGTGTTTAAGTTGTATGGCAGCTGCCACGCGCAATTGTCCAAAATATCTGAAATACTTTTTTAACTTTCTTCTATCTTAAACATCGAAAACTACTAAAAAAATCAAAATATCAAATCATAATAAAATCATCAAATCATCATAAATATAAAATCACAAAATATTATTCTCCGTCCAACTTGTAAGCAACGAAACACTGTGTGGCTGCGTCTTTAATATAAAATCGTAGCATGCGCCAACATGTTTTTTGCTGTTGTTCTGCAACGCTAACAATCGCTACATAAGGTAAGGTTTTTTGATCACGATCAAAAAGCACAACAAAGCAAATAATGTTTTTCGATCAAACAGCACAACCTCTTCCATTTTATACCGCTCTCTTTCTTATGCGTGGTTGTGATTGTGCTTGTGTTTGAGTCGAAGAGCCAAATGCGGAATAGAGAGAGAAAAATGTTTGAGTGCACGCGATTTTTATTCGGTTCGTATAAGTAACGGTTTTTTTCCATTCCATGGGTGCCATTGATGTTTAAATTCGGCCCATTTCCCTCCTGAATGATGTCAGTTTGATTGTTAATGATTATAACGACGTCTTCATTCATTAATGGGAGGCACGTTGTGTGTTGAGGTGGTTCTACATTGGGCGGTATTGTTGTTGAGCAGTTGTTGAACGCATTCATTTGACTGTTCCAGCTGACAGAAAGTAGAGTACGTCGCCGGCTTACAATTTTTTACAGTTTGATACCGATTCCTACATTTTGCTTCTATATTTGTCTCTAATAAAGTAATCTTATCATCACGGATTACAGGGAATATTCCAATTCTATTACAAACAATTTTTATTTCAGGATACTTAATAAAGAATAATATTAGATCATTATTTTCGAATATATTAATTTTTGAATTATCCATAATGGCACTTAAGCTAACATTGTTGTAATGTACATTGTTTATTATAAATTTTAATTCATTACTGTCTAAGATACTAGGGCTTACAATATTTAATTTTCCTAGCATTATGTAAAAATTTATTCTCTCTAAATCCACGATAATGGCTTTGTTTCTGGCCGAAAGTAACTCAAAGAATTATTGCGATTCTACAGTTGGGTTTTGTTTAATTGCTAAGAGTGCGTTAACTGTCTCCGTTAATTTATTTATTTTCATTTGTATCTCTGTGTTTATTACTATTTCTTTAAATTTGACATCATTAAAGTCATCAAAGTCTGGCGTACCTGCTGTATATTTTAATGCCGTACCAAGCATATTAATGCTTCGGGCATTGCGATGGTGAATTTTTAATACGGAAAGGAGGTCAAGTATTTTGTCGACATCAGATTGTATTAACTTCCTCATGTTGTCATGGAATAATATTTTGGAATGTCTAGTTGAATTATAACGTTGTATTGTTTCTTGCTGTGCTTGTACAAGTTTTTTCTTGATTTCTGATCTGAGGTCGCTAGGTGTTGCATGGATAATGTCTATGGGTTTGTGGTTTGTTACCGAATGAATTGTTCTATTGTATCTAGTTTTTACTAAAAGTATTAATTCGGAAGTGTCCAAAATACCTAATTCTGGTTTTAGTCAGCATGCTATTTCGGTTAGGGTACTGTGAAATCTTTCCACCTCACCATAAGTTGTATTATGGAAGGGTGGTGCAGTATAAATTTCGACCCCTAACTGATTTTTTAACATTGCCTTAATTGTTTCAGAGCTTAGCGACTTTTCATTGTCGCAAACTAGCTGTTTAGTATTATTGTAGAAATTAAGGATTTCATAAAGAGGTCCCTTGACATTATAGGTCTACCATTTTGGGACCAAACGGCTCCTTATGCCTGCGAGGACGCGTCCGTTGTGAGATCGAAAGGATTTTCGAAGACAGGATACAGAAGAAGAACTTCTTCTGAAGCCAACATTTTCTTAATTTTCTCAAAAGCTTAGGTTGCTTCTTCGTCGAGTTCGATTGAAATTTTTCGTAATTTACTAGCACCTATGTTACCGTTTTCCCCCCGTAAAAATTTGGTGAGCGGTTTGGCAATTTGCGCGTAGTATTTTATGAAACACCGGTAATAGACGGCAAGACCAAGAAATGATCTTAGGGCGCGGAGGGTTTTGGGTATTTGATAGGCGAGGATATCCTGAACTTTTTCGGGGGATGTTTTGATGCCCGTGTTCGAAACTATGAATCCCAGGAACTCAACCTCATGTTTAAAAAACTTAGATTTCTCCAAGGAAACGCGCATATTCGCTTTATAGAGTCTCGAGAGAATCCGGCTGATATCCTGGAGATGTCGCTCTTTTGTTTTGGAAAAGATGATAACATCATCTATATAGACGTGGCAACATCTACCGATTTCATCTCTAAGGATATCATCGATTGCCCTTTGAAAAATACTAGGGGCGTTCTTAAGCCCAAAGGGGAGACGGCAGAATTCATATTTCCCGTTATTGATAGAGAACGCTGTTTTTTCTCTATCACGGTCAGATAACTTTATCTGATGAAAACCCGATTTCAAATCCAATGTAGTAAAGTAAGATGAATGCCCAAAGTTTGCCAGGATAACTGACGTATCCGGAATCGGATATTTGTCGCTTTTAGTTCTCCCGTTTAACTTTCGGAAGTCAATTACAAGACGCATTTTGCGTTTACCGTCCTCATCGACGCCCTTTTTGTCGACCACCCATATTGGGTTGTTATATGGTGACCGTGAAGGTCTAATAATATTATTGTCGAGGAGGTCTTCTATTTCACTATTCACAAATTCAGCTGCAGCCATTGGGTAAGGGTAAGCTTTCAAATAAACGGGATAATTGTCAATGGTTCGGATGGTTGCGACAACCCTGGTGTTGTAGGGCAGTGCTTCCTTAGTGTCAGCAAGCACTCCTAATTGGTTTTCTATCATTACTGAGAAGCTTTCGCCTAGTTCCGGGGGTACAGTTTCATTGTCAATGGCCAGATGATTTATTTTATTTCCTATTTTCCCAGAATAAAGATACAGCAATCTTTCCTGTCTATCGTCATAGTATAAAATTCCTCTCTTGACTTCGATTCTAGCGTTTATTTCGCGTAGAAAGTCAAAGCCTATTATAGCTGTCTAAATTAGGTAGAATAAAGAACGAAGTAGTTCTGTTCAACACGTTTATCAGGCATTCTGAATCGGCTTTGGTCTCGCCATGAATTGACTTGAATAAAACTGGAGTTTTACTTAGTATAACTGCTTTTAATATGTCTAAGTTTCTTATGCAATTTTTTGAAGCTCCAGTATCTATCAGAAGTTTTAGATCTGTTCCCCCCAGTACCCTACAAATATAGGGGAGGAGGGACTTCCCTCTAAAAAACTCACCTCATCCGACACTCATTGTCTTGGACATCTTCGTCTGGAACCAAATCCTTCTCGTCTTCCTCTTCGTCCTCGTCGGAAAAGTAGGGAATTCCGCCAACATAAAGTCCGGGTATGTGTTTATCGTTGCGCTCGCGCTGCCTCAAATGATTCTTGCGCTGTATTTTATTGGTTGGTAGTCTTTTACATCCATTCGGTCTTTTGGCTGGCCTAGTTTGTGAATTAAATCCTGAAGGTCCTGCTACATTAAAGTTTGAGTTATATACAGGCCTATTGGAACTTATGAACGGTCTACGTTCAAAAGGCTGATTGGTGGTAGCTGACGGATGGTAAGTAGCAGGCTGTGGAGTTGGCTTATTAATGCGAAAGCGACAGGTTGAGGCTTCAACTTCCATTGGGGTTGGTCTGCTTTGAGCATGAGGAGGAGGAGCATGGCTATAATGTGGCGAATTATAATAAAAGTGTTGCCGTTCATTATGAAGTGGAAAAGAGTTTGCGAACATGAAACGTTGTTGATTTGATTGTAGCTCCTGTGCGAGCGCTTAGGCTGACAGCATGTCCTGGGGGCCTGGTCGAAAATAGAATATTGCACATAGGTTTATTTAATCCAGATACAAACGTCCTCAATGCGTCTTGCCTGTAGTTATTTCCGAGCGATTTTACCAGCTCGTCATTGCCTTCATTTATCATCAAATTTTGTTAATAAGAAGCGTCAGCTTCCTTTCAACCTCATCGTAAAATTGAGTTATGGAATTTCTTCCTTGTCTGAGAGTAGCCATTTCCAGCTCTTTAAGATAAGCTGGCCTCTTGTCAGCGTAGGTGAAATCTAGTCTAGATAAGCACTGTGTTAACAACTTATAAGCCGTGAAGACAGCCTGCTTCCAAGAAACGTATCTTGTCTGGTCACCGTTGAACTCAGGCAATGACTTAACTAACTCTAGGGATTCGTCGCATTTAACTGTAGAGTCTATAGTTATTGCTTTATGTTCAATTACAGTAGGTGGTGCTTCTAATGCCTTTAGTCTGTCTGTTAGTTCACCTACACCGCCTGGAAGTCTCTCCTTATTTGTTCTGTAGCTGCTCTAATAGCAGCGTTTAACAGGGCCTGCACTGATGCAGTATCCATTATCTTAGTCAGATATAACGTATTAAATTACCTTGCCAAAAAATGTTCTTTTTTTTAAATATGTTTGTTTTTGTTATAAAAATGTTGAAAAATATGTGTTTATTTTCAAATATGTTTTTTGTTTTTTTTTTCTTTTAAACCCAATATTATCCGTTATACTTGACAATATGAAAATATTTGTTATTTTTGTTTCCCTCTCTTAAAAAAAACACAAATATAATTCGTTTACAATCTAATATATGGAAATATTAAACAATATTATCTATAATATCTTACAATAATCCGCTGACTCTCATCTTGAACTTGTGCTGCTTCCAGTTGTGTCCTTATCCCTTATATTTGTTGAATTTTATTTACAAGAGTTGTTGTTATTTTTGCAAGATTTAATAATCCTTTCTTACTAATTTCAGGTAAGTCTTCACTGGTTTGCCGTTTAATTTTTATCTCAAGCAACAGTAAGTTAATCCAAAGCTAATTTTTTATTTATGATCGATCTTCTTTAACTTTTTTAGTTGAGTATTTAAGAGTGTTTTTCTAAAAGTTTTTTTTTTCACTACGTAAAAATGTTCTCTAGATTTTACTTTATTGTACTTTTTTGCGGTTTTTGCACAAAGAAAAATTGTTGCACTTTGTTAATTTTTTCCAAAGTATAGGAAAGTTTTTGCACTAAGTTTAAATATTATTATTTCCTTTCTTTTTTTTTTAAATATCCACTTATAATTTTTCACTGTTTTTGTTTATGAGTCCGTACTCACGGCCACTTTTTCTTTCATACAAGAATTTTTTGTGGCCCCACGTTGGTCGCCAATTAACAAGACAAGTTGTTTTATTACTTGCACTATGTGCAATTTTTTATTGGATTGCACTATGTGCAAGTTATTCTGTTGGTTCTCTAAAAACTAAACTTTACAAATCAAACTTAATCTACCTTAAGCTGCCGCTGTTGATGTTACTCGCTGCTGCGTTGTTGCTTTTACTATTGTTGTTGTTACTGCCACATTGTTACCCGTTGCTGTATTGTTGTTATTATTGTTGTTGTAATTGTCATAGGTGTTACTCGCTGCTTGTTGTTGTTGTTACTTTTGTTATCATATTTGCTATCGTCGGCATTGCACTTGACTTCGTGTGGGAATGGTATGTGCAAAATTGTCACGTACCATCCTCGAATTACAGTTTAAAGAATTGGGAGCGGATGCGCGCGTTGTCTGATGTGTTAACTTATAAATTTAACAGAAAATATTATTCTGTGCTATTTAATATTGCAATCAATTTTCTTCGAAGAATCAATTTTGCTGTAGTTATATCTTCTGAAAATTATTCTTATATCGATCAAAGTCAAAATAAAGAGTAGTTTAATGTAAAAGTAATGATCTTGGGGGTGTTTAAAAAAATCAGAATGTTTGCTATTTAATTAAGACTCCGTGAGAGAGCGCTTTATTCAATCAACTTTGTCTGGCTCATTCACGTGAAACGGATGAACCGATTTTCATGAAACTTTGTAAGCATTTGAATCTGTTACTGAAATAGATTCTGTGATTCTAAAAGTTCTTTCGACAAAAATCAAGGAATGAGCCTAAGGCAAATGAAGTCAAGAACCAAAGACTAACGAATAAAAATAAGTTTAACGAATTCCAGCAAAAGCTATGTAAAGATGAACAAAAATTAACCCAACAGTATCGACCAAAACCGAAGTTGAAAGAAAACAATCCAAAAACCGAATCGATTAACTTAAAACGCAATTCTCTCGAAATGGCTTTTTTCAAACTGGTTGACCATTTTCCTCAGAAACCAGACGTCAAATCGAGACGTTGAAGATGTCATTTTTTTCGTAATCATGTCCGACAGGTACAGTTTTACGGAAATTTGACGTTTGACCTTCACTTTCGACGGAAGGAGGGGGCAAAACCCGAAAAAACGATAATTTATCAATTTAAAAATTTAATTGATAATTTAAAAATTGTTAAAATGAGAGAAGTTTTGAAAATTGTCCTTTTTCTGTGCTCGAGGCACAACCCCGAGTAACACCGGGTTACATCCGCTAGTATAAAATAAAAATATTAACTGAAAAACAAATGTACCATTTGTACACAGCATGCTCAACTAGTCATTGAAAAATAAAACCTATTACTAGCGTTGGCTGAATCAACTGTCGCCACATTGAACAGTTACGATGTTTTACATTCAAAAGAATTTTCGTCTCCGTCTAATGTGCCGAAAACAAAATTAACTACCAGGCGCGATTAATTCAAATATAATTATAGGCTGCTTTGGAAAATATCGCGTCCATCTTTTTGTTGAATAAAGTGAGCACATATCTATTCCGAAATACTGTTTTACTTGGGAAATAAGAAGGTGTTCGAAAAGTTATGTATATGATGTTGGGATATATTTTACTTTATACATGTAAAGTAGTTGCAACTCTTCAAAAAAATAACAGAGTTGCCTGTTTGCAAAATTAACACAAAGATAGTTTTTTGGTAAAGTAGAGCAAAAATTTTCAAGGTAAGTACTTATAAGCAACATAAGCCGAAATAAGCACAAACACCCTGAATAAGCAAAATGCTGGAAAAATAAGCAAGCAGCATTTAAACTCGTTCTAGAAATGACTATTCCTTTTATTCGTAATAAATTATACTTTTAGAAAATAATTGCGTAATAAATAAGCTTTTTAAGAAGAATTTGGGAGTAAATAATCGTCAAAGTTGGAAAAATTAGAAAAAAAAGTAAAAATGTTAGGTTTGGTCGATTATAACTCAAAAAATTCTTATTCAAGAACTAGAAATAAGGACATCTTTTGAAAGCTGTGTCTTTCAACTTTTCAAAACCGTTTAAAAATAGGTTGATAAATTGCATGTTTAATGCATCAAGTACCTAAAAATCGGTTTTCCAACGGTAAAACGAGATTTTAAGAGTGTATTTAACATTTTAAACATGCTTTCATATTATACTCGACTAGATCTACGACCTGCACTATGTCACTTTAACGTATATGTAATTTTTTTTTCTTTTTTTAGCACCGTGTAATTTATTATATATGAAGCCGGATCCAGTCTGTACGAAGAAAAAAAGTCACCCAGACACCGACTCAAAAGTTAGAGGGACTCTTAAAAAAATATATCTGCATAACTTTTTTTTTGGATCGAACCCCTTTTTTGGCCAAAAAATCAAGTTTTTTGCATGTAACTTTTTTTTTTCTTCAGAATGCATACCCAAGATAAGCAAAACAGTAAAGATTTTGATAGAACACATACATTGGCTAAAAAAATTTTTTTAAGTTTTGTCTTTACAAACTCTTTTGAGACCCCAAAAAGTTGATATTTCGTCATCAAAATCCAACTATCATTTAGCATAGTTCTCCTTTTTTTAAAGAAGGTAGAAGCTGTAACCGATATTCATAAGAAGGTTAACTAAAGTTTGAATCACAATATAGATCGCGTAAGCAGAATAGAAGAAATTGCTTTTGAACAGATTCTATATCGTCAATGTAACACCCATAACGAGGGCAACAAACAAGTATTCTAGAATGGGGCTTACTAGCGATGTGAATAAGGTTTTAGTTCCCCGCAAATACCGCTAGAGCCTTTGTCGAGACACCCTCCAAGGCAACTACTAGTTACCCCTACAAATACCGCTTAATGTTGCTAGTATGTGCTCCTCAGCTCCTCAGCTCCTGGTCATGAACCCCTGTATCGTACCTACATACTTATTGAAATCAAATCTTTCATGACATTGAATGTTAAGTCTGTGCCAGAACTTAACGATCTTCAATGCAAAAATTAACTTATTAGTTGAATGTTTCATACAATAAATGTTTCCCAGGCAAAATTAAAGTTTTGCCTCCTGTTTTGCACGCTGTCCAAACATAAATATTTCTAATAATGGGAAGAAATACGCTGCCTTACTTTTCGATTTGATAAAAGAATTCGAAAACAGATTTCAGGATTTTCGGTATTTCATTTTTGTATTTTTGCGACTCTACATTTGACGTAGTTATGCTGCCAGCAAACTTGCAAATTAAATGCGTAATGTTACAATCTGATGTCCAACTTAAAGAGAAATTTGATTACGATTCTTTATTGAACTTTTATAAATAATACCTGTGAAGAGTCAAATATCCCCCTGAATTATTATAACAACAAACAAAAACAAAGGCAAAGTCATGAGAAAAAGTTATACAGGTGATGCATCAGTCATGTCATATCTGGCAACTGGTGAGTAGGGTTTGAGGGCTCGCAATGATTCGAAATGACTATTTGTTGACATTCGATTCAGACTATTGAGTTTGAACACAATGACATCTTCTTACATGCATAGCTCACGCATAAAGTACATGTAGTAGGCCTAGGCTCGGGCCTAGTCGGCCTTAGAGCAAGTCCGCTTCTGCGAACTGCACATTCATACACTATTTATGGCATCATTGTTTGGAAGCACGTATATATGTGAACAACTATTTTCAAGAATGAAGATAGAACCAACATGATGGATGAACACCTTGAGGACTGTCTAATAATAATTGTAACCACGTCAATCGAACCAGACTTTGACTCAGTTTCTCAACATCAATGCCAAACATCATATTGATTTTATGATATGATATATCCATTTAAAAATATATAAAACAATGGTAAATTAATTTCATGTTTCGTTGTTGAAATAAAATAATTCACAAACCAGACATGCATAACGTAATCAACAACATTTTTTTTGTTTCGATAAGGCAGAAAAATAAATTAACAGAACTAGTTCGTTTTTTAAAAAACGATACAAATTATCAAAACAAATTTTGTTTCGTTGAAAAACGAAATTATCACAAAATAAAAATTTCGTTTCAAGTTTACTGAAAAAAATCATACCGTTTTATGATAAAGTCTAAGTGTATTTTCATCATGAGCATAATATATTTTGCCGTTATATTGAGAGATTAAATTAATAAACTAATATAAATAATTATTAATAGAAAATTTAAGTAATTAAAAACTGTAACCAATTTCAACATAAGTGTTAAAATATTTTCTGTAAGGAGTTCCATGAAATTCTTACGCCAAATTGTGGAACACCATAAATGAGAGAATTTATAGATTACGACATCCGCATGTTTTCCGCTAAATGACGTAATTGGAGTCAACTGTCCCTATTTAAAAGGATTTTTAGGTCAATGAGCCTAATGAATGAAAACTCAGCAATTCCTTACAAGCAATTCCTTATAAGCTTAAGGTATTGCTTACTAAGGAATATCTGAGTCATGAAATAACCGGTTTATTCTCGTATGAATAAAAATGTAAGCTATTGCTGCCTTTGCTTAACAGGGCGTCTCGACTAGCAATAAATTATTGCTTTCCATCTGTCAAACAACATAAATTGCCAATGGAGACCGCTTTATTGCCATGGTTGGCAATATATGGTTTGCAATATTGCATGCCAACGCGTAGTCGGCAATGAGTTGTCATTTTTATTGTTTGACAGCCATTCTGCATTTCTCCTGAACTTGAATGCGTGAACATCGTATTGAAATGGACTGGTGCGCAGCAGATATTTATAAAATACTAGCGGATGTTACCCGGTGTTACTCGGGGTTGTGTCTCAAACAAAGAAAAAGGGCGATTTTTAAAACTGCTCCCATTTTAACTTTTTTTAAATTATCAATTAAATTTTTTAAATAATTTAAAATGATAGTTTTTTTTGGTTTTGCCCCTCCTTCCTTCGAAAATGTTTAGCCAAATTTCCATAAAACTGTACCTGCCGGATACGATTACAAAAAAACGATATCTTCAACGTCTCGATCTGACGTCTGGTTTCTGAGGAAAATGGTCACCCAGTTTAAAAAACCATTTCGTAAAAAATGCGAATAAAGGTTTTCTTAGCATGCATTTAAAATGCATTTTTATCTCAAAAACAAATTCCAACTTAAAAAAGTCCTTTTGGCATCGATTCGATTTTGGATTGTCTTAGTTCGGTTTTAACTTCGGTTTTAGTCGATACTGTTCGGTTGATTTTTGTTCTTTACATAGCTTCTGCTCATATTCGTTAAACTTTTTTTTACTCGTTAGTCTTTGGTTCTTGACTTCGTTTGCCTTCGGCGCATTCCTTGATTTTTGTCGAAAGAATTTTTAAAAACATAGGATCTTTTTCAGTAACAGATACAAATGCTTACCAAGTTTCATCCAAATCGGTTCATCCGTTTTGACGTGAATAAGCCAGACGTAGTTGGTTGAATAAAGCGCTCTCTCATGGAAGTTTTCTGAAATTTAAATAGCCTCAATTCTGTTGCAGGATCAGGTTATTTCATGTATCAAATTTTAGTAAAATCGGTCAAGTCATTTAGGAGTAATTGGGTCTTAACAAAACACTACTTAAAGCGCCCTCTTGCGAAAGTCTTTGGAATTTTGTATAGCCTATGTTATTTTCGGCGCAGTCGAACCTTCGTTCCAAATTTCATTGAAATCGGTCCAGGTGTTTAGGAGTTATTATAGAGTGCCACGCTCACATACTTCCGCCCACTTTTTCCTATGCTGTTTATTGGTTGCAGTTAAACTGAAATCGGTCCAGGTGTTTAGGAGTTATTAAAGAGTACCACGCCCACATACTTCTGACCACTTTTTTACCTATGCTTTATATTGGTTGCAGTTGAACCTTCATACCAAATTTCAATGAAATCGGTCCAGGCGTTAAAAGTTATTGAGTCTTAAAAAGCACTACTTAAAGTGCCCTTTTGCGGAAGTTTTTGGAATTTTGTATAGCCTTTGTTGAATCTTGGGCGCAGTTGGACCTTCATACCAAATTTCAATGAAATCGGTCCAGGCGTTTAGAAATTATTATGGAGTGCCACGCCCACAGACTTGCGCCCACTTTTGTACACCCCCTATGTTCTTTCTCTCTATTAAACGTACTTGGTGTTCAAATTTCAGCTCAATCAGATAAACGGTGCGCGAGCCTATACGGAACAGACAGACAGACAGACAGAGGGACAAACATTTGATTTTATTTATTAGATGTTATCTTGGGCGCAGTCGAACTTTCATACCAAATTTCATTTAAATCGGTCCAGGTGTGTAGGAGTTATTGTAGAGTGCCACGCCCACATGCTTCCGCCCACTTTGTTAACCCATGCTATGTATTGGTTGCAGTTGCACCTTCATACCAAATTTCATTGAAATCGGTCCAGACGTTTAGGAGTTATTGAGTCTTAAAAATGCACTACTTAAAGCGCCCTCTTGCGGAAGTCTTTGGAAATTTTTATAGCCTTTGCTTTATCTTGGGCGCAGTTGAACGTTCATACCAAATTTCATTGAAATCGGTTCAGATGTTTAGGAGTTATTTTATAGTGCCACGCCCACATACTTCCGCCCACTTTTTTACCTACGCTTAATTTTGGGTGCAGTTGAACCTTCATACCAAATTTCATTGAAATCGGTCCAGGAGTTTAGGAGTTATTGAGTCTTAAAAACGCACTACTTAAAGCGCCCTCTTGCGGAAGTTTTTGGAATTTTTTTATAGCCCATGTTTTATTTTGGGAGCAGTTGAACCTTCATGCCAAATTTTATTCAAATCGGTCCAGGCGTTTAGAAGTTATTATAGAGTGCCACGCCCACATACTTGCGCCCACTTTTTTACACCCCCTATGTTCTTTCTCCCTAAGAAAGGTACTCGGTGTCCAAATTTAAGCTCAATCAAATAAGCGGTGCGCGAGCCTATACGGAACAGACAGACAGACAGACAGGAGGACAAACATTTGATTTTATATATAAGATTAAATATCCCCCAAAATCTCAACTTCTTTCTTTTTTCTTCCTCATTGTATAGTTCGCACAGTTTTTTTAGACCATCTAGCGACCGAGCACAGCATACCAAATTGTTCGATGTAATTTCAAAAAAAAAAAATGTATGTATATGCAGATACACACAAAAACAATTGTGTTTTGCTTGCACATGTTGTTTAATTTAGTTCCTGTGAATTAAATGTGTGTTCTTTGTAACCGATAAAGCTTCCGAAAATCGTAATTTCTGCATACTTTTCGCATATTGTTAAAGTTGTTCTTAATTATATTAATAAACTGAGCCATTTTCACTTCGGAATGCAGTGGTTGACAAATTAAAAATCCTAAGCAATTCCTTAACTGGCAAAAGCAATACCTTGGTTTATTCATACTAGGTATGTTACGGACGTGAGTTTATCGGAACCGGAGTTGGAACCGGAGTTTTTAAATTTGATATATCGTAGCCGGAGTCGGAACCGGAGTCGGAATCGGAGCCGAAGTCGGAGTCGGAATCCAAGAAAGATGTGTTGGTTAACTGTTAAGGTTATAAATTATAAAAGAATAATTAACATGGTACAGTATTCACTTTCTTTAATCAGCACATGTACGTAGATATATACGCAACAATAGAAAAATACCTTGTTTTAAGTTTTGTTTAAGACAAATGAAGAGAGTCTAACGGCCGGTTTGTTCACAGAGTTATAAATTTGCTTATAACGCGTTATATCTAAAACCAGCTATAAAATAAAACTTCTTTATAACACGTTATAATTTATTTCAATTTGTTCATTCAATTTTTTCTGTCGATTTCTAACGCGTTATAAACTGGTGAAATGCTTTTATAACGTGGTGAAAAAGTCAAAGCATCAAATATGTATACATTTTGATAGAACTGACGTTTAATTCATAACCAGGCTATAAAACTGATTATATATTTAAAACACATTTTGTGGCGTTTTAGCACAACTGAATTTTTATTTATAACGAGGTTTAAAGTTCGTTTCAATTTGATATGTAACGAGTTCAAGATGACGAACAAACCGATTTAGTCACAATAAGAGTTACAGAATAAGTTTTATATTTATAACTCCGCGAACAAACCGACCGTAAAAGTACTAAATTGTACTTAATGAATAAAAGCTTGTCAGCTTTCTCCCAACCCAACCGATTTCTTAGAGGACCATATATGAGACCAACACTACTAAAAAGTTGCTCACTTGCAACTGATCCTGGAGGACATGATAAATATTGACGAACAATTGAGTGCAAATTGCGACATTTCGAATTTACTCTCCACAAGAGAGTTTATAAGGAATTAAAATTATTTAACGAAGAACTGCTCTCGTGTGCCAGTACATTTCGATCTTCGTTATAACTCCGATTCAAAATTGTCGGAGTCGGAGGTGTAAAATCAATCGGAAGTTCCGACCTTTGGGAACCAAAGTCGAAGCTCCGTTACATCCCTAATTCATACGCTTTAGAGCAGCGATGGGCACACACATACTATCACATTCTTTGATTGTGTGTAAAGCAGAGAAAAACGAAGATCAATTTTACGTATTTTCTCGCTATATTTTAAAAAATTGCTCAATGAGATGTTATATCAACAAATGCTGGAAAGCAACTGACTTGATTTGCTGCCAAAATAAAAACAAAGAAACAGCCGAATGCACACAATCGTAAGCCACACGAAGTAGCTTACACTGTTCATCTGTCGACGTCGCGCAAGCAGCATTTTGCTTCCAATCCCATGGGATAGGAAATTTAATTTGTGCCCTTCTCTGCTTTAGAGCAATGTCTTAAAAAAATAAGGAAAATATCATTAAATTTCCCTTTGCCAAGGAAAACAGGAATTGCTTAAGTTTTTATTCATACCACACTTAAGTAATTCCTTAGAAATTCCAAGGAAAAGCATTGCTTACGTTTCATTCATTAGGCTCAATAACTCTGCCAGATTTAGTTTGATAACCATGAGCAATGTGATAAATTGCTGGGCTGCTTCCATTATACTATGAATTTCTGTTTTTTGTAAAACTTATATGTCAGCTCAAAAAGTATATCAGCTGTTTATCTTATGTATAGAAAGTGCCATCTGTTTCTGATTAAAAAACATTGCATAATTGACCCGAACCGTTTTTTTCATAAGTGATCTGATCTCCCACGAAAAAAACGTAGCTATTATGTGTCGCACCATTAGCTAGATTTTTTTAATGAGAGATCAGGGACTAGATTACGTAACTATGGAAAAACTCAGTGTACACAAAATATTCATAATCACTTTCACATGCAGTGTACACATTTTCAATTCAAGCTATTCTGTAAACTCAAATGAACACTGTTGTGCTGAATGCAAATTTATGTTAGCTGAATGTAGAAGAAGCACCGCTGAATGATTATTGCTAGTTTTAATAATGTAAACAAACTACAAGAAAGTGAATGAAAGAACGAAAAGGATACAAAAGGTTTTTTATATATACATAGTTATATATTTATTTATGAACGATTTATTGAGTTGCATAGATTACCCGAACAATTAGAAACAGCAATAATATAAAAACAAAATATTAATTAATCTGCAAATTTAAATTAAATTAAAAATACAGTCCACAAAAAATTAACTTTCTATCTTAACAAAAAAACACTACATACATATTTTCCATATATTATGTAGGGAACTCTTTTTGCTTCATGCGAGCTTTCTTAGCTGCATGAGTTTTTCACAATCAGTTTCATATTTTCACTTAAAAAAATTAGGTGAACAAACTTTATTCAAAATTTACACTTTTCTGACATTAAGGTTCACTTCCCACGGGTACTGAATCGCAAACTGCACATACACACAAAATATTGTGCACACTGCGTTTTCCACTCTTACGGAATCTAGCCCCAGATCTTTTATGAAAAAAATGCTTCAGATCACTTTTGCGATGTTTTTTTACTCACAAATAAGTGGCAATACTTTATATGTTATTTAAGCTGACAAATAAGTTTTGCAAACAAAAGAAATTGTCTTCTAATATATAAAATCAAATGTTTGCTGTCTGTCTGTCTGTCTGTCTGTTCCGTATAGGCTGGCGAACCGTTTATCCGATTGAGCTGAAATTTGGACACCAAGTACGTTTGATAAAGAGAAAGAACATAGGTGCCACGCAAGTCTGTGGGCGTGGCACTCCATAATAACTTCTAAACGCCTGGACCAATTTCAATGAAACGTGGTATGAAGGTTCAACTGCTCCCAAGATAAAACATAGCCTATAAAAAATTCCAAAGACTTCCGCAAGAGGGCGCTTTAAGTAGAGCGTTTTAAGACTCAATAACTCCTAAACTCCTGGACCGATTTCAATGAAATTTGGTATGAACGTTCAACTGCACCCAAGATAAAGTATAGTTTGATAAAGAGAAAGAACATAGGGGTTGTGAAAAAGTGGGCGGAATTATGTGGGCGTGGCACTCTATAATAACTCCTAAACACCTGGACCAATTTCAATGAAATTTGGTATGAAGGTTCGACTGCGACCAAGATAACATAGGCTATAAAAATTCCAAAGACTTCCGTAAGAGGGCGCTTTAAGTGTGCGTTTTAAAAAACTAAAAAAACTCCTAAATGTCTGAACCGATTTCAATGAAATTTGGTATGAACGTTCAACTACAACCAAGATAAAACATAGGCTATAAAAAATTCCAAAGACTTCCGCAAGAGAGGCACTTTAAGTAGTAAATTGATAAGACTCAATAACTCCTTAATGACCACCGATTTTACTAAAATTTGGTACGTGGAATAACTTGACCTTGTAACAGAATTGAGGCTATTTAAATTTCAGAAAAACGTCCGTGAGAGAGCGCTTTATTCAATCAACTATATTTGGCTCATTCACGTCAAAACGGATGAACCGATTTTGATGAAACTTGGTAGGCATTTATATCTGTTACTGAAATAGATCCTATGCTTTTAAAAACTCTTTCGACAAAAATCAAGGAATGAGCCGAAAGCAAACGAAGTTAAGAACCAAAAACTAATGAAAAAAAAGAAGTTTAACGAATACGAGCAAAAGCTATATAAAGATAAAAAAAATTAACCGGACAGTATCGACCAAAACCGAAGTTGAACGAAAACAATCCACAAATCGAATCGATGCTTATAGGATTTTTTAAAATTGGAATTTTTTTGAGATAAAATTGCATATTAAATGCATGCTATGAAAAACTTTAAACGCATTTTTCTCGGAATGACTTTTCAAACTGCACTCAGAAAAAAGTTTCTCGGAATATGATATAAAAGGCATCATATTTAGAGAAAAATGGTCTATAGTTTAAAAGTCTATAGACTTTGCTCCAGAGAATGTCTTCCTCTAAATGCGATCCTAAAAATGATAAAAAGCTTCTACGAAAAAGAGAAATATATAAAAATATATCGTTTTTAGAGAAAAAGACTTTTTATTTTTGAGAAAACATTTGTTTTAATTGTAGAAAATACTTCTCATAGTGCATTTCTTATCAAAATATAGGAACAATTTTTCATTTTCAATTAATTAATTTTTTGATTTTATTTAACATTAGTACAAATAAGAACCATGTTCTTTTACAGTACAACATATAATACTTAAAGCTATATAAATTTATTTATTTATGGAAATAACAACAAGTTCATAAATATAAATATATGTAATAATAAGTTGATTTAATACAAAAATAAACTACAATGTGACAAAAGAGATTTAATGTCTAAATATAAGTAAATGTGATAAGCAAATAAGAAATTATGATATGAATGTTAAAGCTAAGCAACTTAAAAGATACGAAGATAAAGAGAAACTTGAAAGATACGAAGATAAGGAGAAAGTGGAAGAAGACAAAATTTAAGAAGTAGAAAAGTAATTAAGAATAGATTGCCTAAAAGTTTCCGTCCGAGTTATATCTCTAAAGCTACGTGGCAGTGCATTCCAAAGTCTTACGGCATTAATGAAAAATAGGTTGGAGGTTGTAAGAGAACTATGCCTAGGCACTATAAGTACATTGCATCTTCTAGATATGCTAAACTGGAGTTTTTTTTTTTTTTTGTTTGTGTTTAATTAATCACAAACAGATGACGCTTTTCTGTACATAACAGGGATGGTATTTTGAGTGGAATAGTACTATTGACTCTACAAAAGAACCCGAGTACCTTCTTGCCTAAAAAAGTACCCTGGTACTTTTAATTTTTATACTTTTACAATTAATTATATATTAAACTCCTTATATCACGTATAGCTTTCACGATCTGGAAGCACAGCACACACAAAACAAGAAGTAAACTAATTGCATCAGCACCTTATTCCTTACTGGGATTACTGGCGTAGTGGGTTAAGCATACCAAAAATGTTTATCAATCAATGACAATTGATTTGTATACTTAAAGAGCATTCTAAGGGTATACTTAAGGGTATACTATATAACGGAGAAGGTAACAGCTGATGAAGTTGCTGAGTCTAAAACTAATATTAAAGAATTGAAGAGCTTATTGCACAAACATGATATGCCACACTGCTTTAAAAGTTCATACTTTATGTTTATAATGTTCCTTGATGCATTATCAATGTCCACTGAAAATATTGCGACCATTACCCGATCAATTTTGGCCGTATACGTTAGAGTTCTTGTAAGCATTTTAATGATTTCATACTAATATTAATTTTTTTAAAACTTTAAGGTCGATTATTTCGAAATTTTACAATAAGCCCTTCAATTTTACTTGAAATTTTGTCAAGAGTTGGAAAAAAAATTAGTTTTGAAAATTTAGTCATAAACTTTTTACCAAAATTCTCGACCAGTCACGTATTATCTGGTGAAACAACCAGCATTTTGCTGCTGATTTTAAAATCGTTCCCAGAACAAGAATTTTTAAATGCAAAATCGATCAACACGGAATACAGGGCGCTGACAAATTTTGAGGAATTGAAAAAATTTAAGGATTTGACTACTTCCGAATTCTGGCCTGAAGTGGAGGTAATAAAAAATGAGCAGGAAGTAAATATATTTTCAAACATTTTCAGAATTGCCCATGGTATCTTACCAATTCCTCACTCATCTGCCAACGTGGAGAGAATTTTTTTGATTCAAAATTTATTTAAGACCAAGTGTCGTAATCGTTTGGCAATATCTACTCATCCAAACAAGTTTAATTAAATCCAAAAATTGCTATTTACATAATTGCGACCAGAGACCTGCAGCGAGTCACTTTTTCGCTATTCAGAGTACATTCATCAAAAATAAGTATTCATATTCATTCAATCCTCAACGCACTCCACTCTGATTCAATCCACTCACGCCAAAGAGAGATTGTGGGCAATCAATACTGATGACTCTAAGTGAAAGAACCCAGTTGAATATTTGGCAAGAGGTACATTCAGAAGCAATTCTATAATCGCTTTTTCGCAACCATTTAACACCTTCTACAATCACTTCTCTTGCATCGCTTCTCACACCACTTTTTGAATTAAAAAAAGAATGTAAGCGGGAATGTTTCACACTTTCTTCGTTAACATGTTTTCGTCAATTGCAACACATGCTTGTTTACAAAAGCAATGTATGCGTTTGTTTGTGTTAATAAGCACTTGACGAAAACTGGACGCACGTTCAATTCAAATTGCGCCACGCGTCATTAATAGTTTTCTGTTATTTCGTGTGCACGGTCGTGAAAAATAAATAAAGTGAAATTTTCTTAAAATAATAAAAATAAAGAGGTAAATTGTAAGTTGACAATGAAAGTGAAAAGAGGAATAAGCAAAAGCGCAATATACAAAAAAGTTTCAAAAGAAAAACAGTGCTTACTAAAAAAACTCAAAAACTGCGCAAATAGCAATAATATTGCTGGTTTTTTTTGTAAATGAGCAGTCTTGCACACCAACTCAAGTGGAGTCCAACGCGCTTGCCAATGAAGATTCCAGACGCAACGATGTTGATCAAGCTTCTTCTGTTGCAGTTTATTTGGAAAAGGGCAATTTAAGGACCAAATTAGTGAAGTGGTACAACGATTATAACCCAACTAGGGCTACAGTTCATGCTCTACTAAAGGTGCTACATTCCGAGGGATTGGATGTACCTACAAGCCTCTATGGGCTGCTAAAAAAAAAAAACATAAAAGCAATCATTAGAACTGTGTCACCGGGTACGTATTTGCATGTGGGGTTAGAGAATCAACTGAAAAAAATACCGGTGAATGTTTTGCGAGGCGTAAACAAACTTGTATTAGACATTGGAGTGGATGCACCGCCTCTATACAAAAGCAGCTCAGAAGGTTTGTGGCCAATACTAGGAAGACTCGTAAATATAAAAGAAATTAACGTTTTCCTGATCGGCACATATCTTGGAATAAAAAAACCATACAATGTTGACACGTACTTGCATGACTTCGTGACCGAAATGAAAAATCTTAAAATAAATGGAATTATTATGGATAACCGAAGAATTGAAGTAGAAATTAGAGCTTTTATTTGTGATACACCAGCTCGGTCCTTCATGTGTGGCATTGTTGGTCACAACGCTTTGGTAGGTTGCAGCAAATGCTACCAGGAAGGTCAAAGCATAGACAATGTCACAACATTCAGTACTATATCATCACAATTAAGGACAGATGAGGATTTTAGGAGCAGAAAGCAACCTGCGTTTCACCGGGGGTTCAACAAACATAATCCATCTTTATTAGAGCTCATTGATATTAGAATGGTTACACAGTTCCCATTGGAGCCCATGCACTTGGTGGACTTGGGCGTAACAAGGAAATTATTACGATTACTGTTCAATGGAAAAAGTACAAAGAGAATAAACACAAATCAAAAGGAGTTGATATCATCGAGACTTGTGTCGCTTTCAGTGAACATCCCGAAAGAATTTCAAAGAAAACCTCGATCAATTGATGAAATCCAAAGATGGAAATCGACAGAATTCCGTCAATTCATACTTTATACTGGGCCCATCGTATTAAAGTCTATTGTAGACGACGACTTTTATTACGAATTCATGTTGTTGCATTCGGCTTATCGTCTGATTTCAACACCTTTTATGGAAGAATCAAATTTACGAGTAGCAAACGAAATGCTACAGCAGTTTGTGGCAAACTTTCCACTATTATTTGGTGAAAATAGTGTAACTTTTAATGTTCACTATCTTCTACATATAAGCAAAAATGTCGAAGAAATGGGCGTTGTTTCAAGTTTTTCGGCGTATGCTTTTGAGAATTTCATGCAGCACTTAAAAAGGAAAATTCGAAAACCATCACTTATCCTGCAACAAATTCATAACAAATATTCTGGAGCAAATCTCGAGCTAAAACAATAAGAAAAAGGATTTAAGAAGAACAGCAAAGGAAAAATTATCAGTTTTCAAACAGACGATATCATATTAAGCACTGCTTTACCTGATAACTTTTGTTACATAAAGCCATTTGTTCCAATCAAAGTAACCGGATTTTTGGAGGGTCACAATGGATTTGTGAAAGGCTTACGCTTGCAAAATTTAAAGAGTTTTTTTGAAGCGCCGTTGAACTCTATGCAAGACTTAAAAATTTGTACTGGAGATATATCAGGACACGATGAAGAAATTTTCGATGTAAATGATATTGGATCTAAAATGATTTCTTTACCATTTGGCAATTCTCGTGTGCTTATTCCTCTTTTGCACAATAGTTGTAATTGAAAAGTACTAATAACTTTTTTTCTCAGCTTAATAATGTCCGAAAACGCAAATAAAGTTCTACGCATGCAAAAAAAAGGATCGTCTAAAGCATATGATCCAATAAATAGTAAGTAAAAAATTGGATACACGTACATCATTGTTTTATTGTAACATCTGCATTTTTACATAAAATTGTATGGAAAATTTGCTTTAAAATGTTTATTTATTTATTTTTAGATATTAATTTTCAAATCAAGACACTAAAGGAAATGGTCCAACACCAAGCTAAAACAATAGATGATCTAAAAAAACTTATTAATCAGCAAAACGAGCTCATAGTTGGTGAGTTGGCTTCAATTAAAGTTATGGTCCGTGAGCTTGCGGTGGAAAAAAACAATAACAATGAAATATCAGCTTTATTCCCAATTCCGAATATAGCAGATTTACAACGTTTCGAAACGAACATTGAAACTTATGAAGAGAAATTATTGGTATTCTATGGAACTTACTTTTATATATTCTAATACTAACTCAAAGAAATATTTCTAGATATCAGTAATTCGGAAAATAATACAAAGAGGCGGAATTGCAAAAAATTTACACAATTTAATTGGAAAAGACATTTTTCTAAGCCATAATTATGATGGAATCCATCATAAAGAACCGTTTAAAATGTTTGATTCGGTTAACAATATTTTTTTTCAGTAAGTTTCATTTGTACAACATTGTTAATCAACATAACTACATAAGTTTTTATTTAATTCCAGAAAGCTCAGCAGACAAACTCATAAGTAAAGAAAATTACGTCATTGAAATAAAAAAGGGTTTCAAAGCAGCAAAAAATAGAATTCATAAATCGAATTGCCTGGCGAAAAAAAAACTTAATTTAATCTTTCTTTTTTCAACTTTTTTATCTACTTAAATATTACTACTTATCTACTTATTTATTACTTAATTCTATTTTAATTTTTATTTGTCTTTTGAACGAAAATGAATTCCCATAATTTTTTATGTTTTTTGTTTATTAATATTAGATCATTATATATGTACATTAGAGTGGGTCGGCCTCCATACAAAAAAAAAAGTTTGAAAAAACCACCCCCTATTTTAAAGTTGACCTCGAGAGGATTCCGAAAACAAAAAAATTTTTTTTTTGGACCACCGGAAAAACAGCCAAAATGGTCTTTTTTGCATAACTTAAGCATTACATGTCAGATCTTAAAAAATAATATGTCGTTGAAAAGGGCTTTACGAGCACTACAATGTCTTCTTAGAACATTTTGACTTTTGAGGTCATATTCAATAAGTAAGCCCCATTAGGCCGATTTATCCCCCTTAAATTCCTTTTTTTTCCCCCATATAATTAAACTCCTTCAAATTTGTTTAATTTGTGTTCAAAAAATTATTTATCAAGTTTAAAAACAAAGAAGTTATAATAGTTCAAATATTTGATATAATCCTTTTTTTTATAAAAAATTTACTTTAAGTTTAGTCAACGAACAATTACATAACATAAACAAATTTGTAAAAGAAACTTAATAAATAATTTTTTGAACACAAATTAAACAAATTTGGAGGAATTTAATCTTATGAGAAAAAAAAAAAAAAATTAAGGGGGATAAATCGGGCTAATGGGGCTTACTAGTTGAATATGACCTCAGAAGTAAAACTGTTCTAAGAAGACATTGTAGTGCTCGTAAAGCCCTTTTCAATGACATATAATTTTTTAAGATCTGACATGTAATGCTTAAGTTATGCAAAAAAGACCATTTTGGCTGTTTTTCCGGTGGTCCAAAAAAAAAATTTTTTTTGTTTTCGGAATCCTCTCGAGGTCAACTTTAAAATAGGGGGTGGTTTTTTCAAACTTTTTTTTTCGACCCACTCTAATGTACATACCTACCTATAACAATAATTGAATTTATTCAATTTTCTTAATTCTAAATAATTTTAAAAGAAATGAATTGTGATTTTTTAATTAAAACTTTTTTTATGTTCTTTATTAGTTCCCATAATAGCTTTAAATTAACATGAATGCTAATAAAAAGACTGTACTTGATTTTTGTCTCGTTTCATACAAAAAAGAAACAAGAAAAGAATCCAGTTGGAAAGGACTTCTGGCTCCCGGAGAAGTGGTTCTAGAATCGCTTTTTACCCCTTCTTTTTTCCACTGGGAAAGTTAAGTTGTCTTCGGCTCTGAGTAGCGCGGCACAATTTCAAGGAAGCGCATGAGCGTTTGACATGTTCACTCATGTTGTTATTGTTTAGTGTGTGCTGTTTGTGTGTTTATGTCAAAACTGGATGGCAGGCGGGTGTTGCCACCTAATTACTTTTTACGAATAAGATAAAAAAACTTACCTTAATTTTATCATTTTGAAATTAAATTTACTGGCGCTTCAATAAATTTAGTCTAACTAAATCTGTTAACCAGTGCTGCCACTAATTAAACATGATTCAAACTGATAATAATAAAAATAAAGATGCTTATTTTTATGAGACTAATAATTTTTAATCAGATACCAGTGTATGTGTATTTAACGGGTTCTGAAAGAAAGCCTGATTATTTTTTGTTCCTTTATGTGATAAATATAATAAAATTAAACAACAAAAGTATCGAAATCTACTTATGAGTTCCCTTCAAAGATGTTTAAAGAGGCAAAATAAGTTCCTGGTACTTCGAAGCTGCTTTATGGTCCGTTGTAGAACTTGTCACACCTAAAGCTACGTTGCGGAACTTGCCACACCTAAAGCTGCTATATGGTGTCAATTTCAGTCAATAGATCTTATAGTTCTAAAAGGTACAAGTTGTGCTCCTTGGCAGCTTTAAGATAATTTAGTTCAAAACAAGTTCCGTAGTACCGCTTCTTTACATTTATTTTGAACTTAAAGCTACTTAATGGTTTGATTGTAGCTAATTTTGCGATTTAACCCTCAAACAGCTGACTGTTTACTATGTCCTATTCCAGCGGACTGGTTTACATTTGTAAACCCATTAATAATTCTCATTCGTAGCCTGCGCGGAACGTTATGAGCAACATATATTCTTTCTATCGTAACGCGACAACAGCTGCAGGCTTATTGAAGCTTGCGGTTATTCGCTGAGTTGCCAGATTTTTTAAAATTAACATTTAATGGAAGTTAACAGTTAAATAATAAAAACAAACACAAATTTTAGCTTTCAAATCCAATATATAAAAAAAATTTTATTTGCACTACAAGTAATTTTAAAAAACTATATGCCTGTTTAAAAAACTGTTATTGATAGTTAAAACTGTAAATATGGCAACGCTTTTTATGTGCAACACAGTTCTTTCCAACGCAACAAGGCAATAGCTGCACGCATACCGTTATGCGCAAATTACATTCTTTCCATTGGAACGCGACAAAAGCTGCACTTTTATAATTGGTCTACGATGACGATATGACGGATGATGAAGCTGAAGATGCAGATATTATTGAGCAGGTTACAGAGGAAGCTGGTTGGAATGCTATTATAAATCTACTCTACCAAGCCTGACCTATACATCGAAGGATGGTGCTACATGGGCTTAAAATCGTCTACCTAATACCCGGACAAGATTGCACAACATCCTATGAGTAAATGTTCATTATTCGAGAATTCAATATTCTTCCTCTCCATATTTCTCTCTTGTCCGTACTTATTCGATTTGATTTCATTTTTGTTATCGGAAGGTGGTCCAAGAATAAAACTATGCAAACTCGTCATGACACGATGAGCCTCATTTTCACTGATGTCATGAAAAATATAATCCTTCGTTATACGAACAAAAAGGGGCATGCCCTGGAAGCACTTTGGAGCGCAAAGAATCCAAATAAACCAGCTCGGACGTGGATAGAAGTTGATGTTGTTGAGTTTGATGCCTTCTTGGCGTTGTTGGTAACTGCTGGTGTCTACAAATCAACCGATCAATACTAGAAGTGCTTTGGCCACCACACGCAGCTCCGATTTATCGCGCATCGATGAGCCGGGATCGCTTCAAAGCAATATTGCGGACCATTCGCTTTGATGATGCAAATACGCGAGCTGTTCAAGCGATAGATAAAGGTGCATTTCTGAATTCAAGATGCTGCTCTATGCATCTTTGAAAGCCAACTATAAACCGCATGCTTGCATTACAATAGACGAGCATTTGGTTCCGTTTAGAGGCCGAGTATCTTTCAAGCAGTACATACCCTCGAAGCCAAAAAAATATGGAATAAAAATTTGGTAGACTGCCGATGCTGCCACTCATTATCCTCTAAGAGGAGACACATACTACGGTCGCCAGCCTGGTCAACCGATGGCCAAAAAAATTGGCACTAATGTAGTGCAATAACTCGTCAAACCTTATTGGAGCTAAGGTCGAAATATCACTATGGACAATTTTTTTACCAGATTGGATTTGACCCATCAGTTGGTAGATAAAAAGATGAGTTTAATTCAAATGTTTTGTAAACTTATATTGATTCAAACATGAGTTTTTGCTATTTTATACGTTTTTACATATATAAAACATGCGTTTACAAATGTAAACTAGTCAGCCGTTTAGCAGGTTGCCTTGAAAAAAAGGTAATATGAGTTATAAATAATTTTTTTGTAAACTTATATCTTTTTTTATTCAATTTAGAAATGAATTTTTAGTTCTCTTATGAAGTTTCAAAAAATTCTAACAATATAAACAAAAAAAACAACGCTTCAAAGTCGGAAAGTTTACATTTGTAAACTGTCAGCTGTTTGAGGGTTAAAGCTGCTCATTGGTACCTAAGACAGAATTAACTGTATAAATGAAAAAATCTTCGTAAAGATATTAAGCGACATAGCAGAATAGCTAAGGCGTCAGACTACAAATCGGCGAGACAAGGGTTCGAACCCTGGTAAAGGCAAAATTTCAATATAAGTTTTTTCACTACGAATCGGATGGCAAAAGTTGAGAACAAACGAGATAATGGGAAGAAAAAAAGGACAAAATGAAAAATTAGAAAAAAAATGTAAATGAAAATCAGATACAAACAAGCAAATATTTATTTTTAAAAAACCTTTGCCTTTTCGAATTAGGACAATTATTTTAGATCTTTGAAAATTTTTGAAGTTCGATCAGAAAACTGCTAAGAAGTCTATACAACGCACTTGTTTGTACCTCAAATTACGAAAAATTAGAAGAAAAAAAAAGAGCAGCTTAGAGAATTCGCTATTTAAGCCAAATTTTCTTGCTGGTTGGGTCGGTTTTAATATATGTTTTTATACACATATCATTACTGAATAAAAACTACCCTAAACAATAAAAAAGTACTATTTGCCTATATAAAAAAGTACTCTCGAAAATGTTCTCATATTATCACTGGTACATAAGATGAACAGCTGATATACAGTTTGAGCTGTCAAATAAGAGCTGGGTTTTTTTCATGGGAGATCAGATCATTTATGAAAAAAACAATTCAGATCAATTGTGCGATGTTTTTCAATCACAAACAGATGGCGCAGCAAACATGGCAAACATGAAACAACTTATGTTCTTTTTGAGCTGATAAATAAGTTTGCGTAAAAGAAAAAGGTTGTGGGCATTATCCGGTTTTGGGCGACCGTGCATAAGTTTTGACAGTGAGAATATGCAGTTGATCTGAAAATTGTCGTTTGTGCGCAATGTCTGCACGATGTTTTAGTGCTGACACTGAAGCGAACAGATGCATATGTGTAGTAGCCACAGTCGATAATATATTTTCATGTGTGAAAATCAGAAGTGATATAATTTTTTATTGTGTTCAAAGTGCGATAAATTGAAGTGAATTATTGCAAAAAGGTTTGTATATTTCAGAAGGAAATTAAATATTTTTTGTGATTTTATATTGTTTTGATCAAAATATTCGCACCAAAAAATTTACTGGTAATTTTTTGACAGCTATGAATTTTCCAGTTGTGAGCACCAAAATTTTACCGGTTGTGGTCACCTAATTTTTTCAGCTGAATGGGTGTGTATTAGAGTGGGTCAGCCTCCATACAAAAAAAAAAGTTTGAAAAAACCACCCCCTATTTTAAAGTTGACCTCGAGAGGATTCCGAAAACAAAAAAATTTTTTTTTTGGACCACCGGAAAAACAGCCAAAATGGTCTTTTTTGCATAACTTAAGCATTACATGTCAGATCTTAAAAAATAATATGTCGTTGAAAAGGGCTTTACGAGCACTACAATGTCTTCTTAGAACATTTTGACTTTTGAGGTCATATTCAATAAGTAAGCCCCATTAGACCGATTTATCCCCCTTAAATTCCTTTTTTTTTCCCCCATATAATTAAACTCCTTCAAATTTGTTTAATTTGTGTTCAAAAAATTATTTATCAAGTTTAAAAACAAAGAAGTTATAATAGTTCAAATATTTGATATAATCCTTTTTTTTATAAAAAATTTACTTTAAGTTTAGTCAACGAACAATTACATAACATAAACAAATTTGTAAAAGAAACTTAATAAATAATTTTTTGAACACAAATTAAACAAATTTGGAGGAATTTAATCTTATGAGAAAAAAAAAAAAAATTAAGGGGGATAAATCGGGCTAATGGGGCTTACTAGTTGAATATGACCTCAGAAGTAAAACTGTTCTAAGAAGACATTGTAGTGCTCGTAAAGCCCTTTTCAATGACATATAATTTTTTAAGATCTGACATGTAATGCTTAAGTTATGCAAAAAAGACCATTTTGGCTGTTTTTCCGGTGGTCCAAAAAAAAAATTTTTTTTTGTTTTCGGAATCCTCTCGAGGTCAACTTTAAAATAGGGGGTGGTTTTTTCAAACTTTTTTTTTCGACCCACTCTAATGTACATACCTACCTATAACAATAATTGAATTTATTCAATTTTCTTAATTCTAAATAATTTTAAAAGAAATGAATTGTGATTTTTTAATTAAAACTTTTTTTATGTTCTTTATTAGTTCCCATAATAGCTTTAAATTAACATGAATGCTAATAAAAAGACTGTACTTGATTTTTGTCTCGTTTCATACAAAAAAGAAACAAGAAAAGAATCCAGTTGGAAAGGACTTCTGGCTCCCGGAGAAGTGGTTCTAGAATCGCTTTTTACCCCTTCTTTTTTCCACTGGGAAAGTTAAGTTGTCTTCGGCTCTGAGTAGCGCGGCACAATTTCAAGGAAGCGCATGAGCGTTTGACATGTTCACTCATGTTGTTATTGTTTAGTGTGTGCTGTTTGTGTGTTTATGTCAAAACTGGATGGCAGGCGGGTGTTGCCACCTAATTACTTTTTACGAATAAGATAAAAAAACTTACCTTAATTTTATCATTTTGAAATTAAATTTACTGGCGCTTCAATAAATTTAGTCTAACTAAATCTGTTAACCAGTGCTGCCACTAATTAAACATGATTCAAACTGATAATAATAAAAATAAAGATGCTTATTTTTATGAGACTAATAATTTTTAATCAGATACCAGTGTATGTGTATTTAACGGGTTCTGAAAGAAAGCCTGATTATTTTTTGTTCCTTTATGTGATAAATATAATAAAATTAAACAACAAAAGTATCGAAATCTACTTATGAGTTCCCTTCAAAGATGTTTAAAGAGGCAAAATAAGTTCCTGGTACTTCGAAGCTGCTTTATGGTCCGTTGTAGAACTTGTCACACCTAAAGCTACGTTGCGGAACTTGCCACACCTAAAGCTGCTATATGGTGTCAATTTCAGTCAATAGATCTTATAGTTCTAAAAGGTACAAGTTGTGCTCCTTGGCAGCTTTAAGATAATTTAGTTCAAAACAAGTTCCGTAGTACCGCTTCTTTACATTTATTTTGAACTTAAAGCTACTTAATGGTTTGATTGTAGCTAATTTTGCGATTTAAAGCTGCTCATTGGTACCTAAGACAGAATTAACTGTATAAATGAAAAAATCTTCGTACAGATATTAAGCGACATAGCAGAATAGCTAAGGCGTCAGACTACAAATCGGCGAGACAAGGGTTCGAACCCTGGTAAAGGCAAAATTTCAATATAAGTTTTTTCACTACGAATCGGATGGCAAAAGTTGAGAACAAACGAGATAATGGGAAGAAAAAAAGGACAAAATGAAAAATTAGAAAAAAAATGTAAATGAAAATCAGATACAAACAAGCAAATATTTATTTTTAACAGACCTGGGACTAATGCATTTAATGAGTTAATGCATTAACCATAATTTTATCATTAAAACAAATCAATGATAATGGAACTTTATTTCATTACCATTAAATTTTGCAATTTTAATGCATTGTTTTTTACATTAAATTATTTTCTCATCAAAATAATGCATTAATTTTCCATTAGCATTAGTTTGTATGGCAAATAATGCATTGATTTTACATTATCATTAAAACGCATTGAAAATAATGCATTATTATTGCATTACCATTAACAACCTATCAAACCAATTTTGATGAAAGGTATTTATACAAATCTGCTATGGAGATGACAGGTGGGTCATTGGAACTTTAATGGATGACTGGTACATTTGGACAAAAATGGATGATTCTATGGCCAATTGGATGCAATGGGATTATCTCAGGTCATAGGCGGTTCGTTGGAACTGTTTTGGGTTCCATGGAGTTTTTATGGGTTCCATGGAACATTTGGACAAAAATGGGTGATTCTATGGCCAATCGGGTGCAATGGGATTATCTGAGGTCACAGACGGGTCATTGGCACTTTTATGGGTTCAATGGAACATTTGGACAAAAATGGGTGATTCTATGGCCAATCGGATGAAATGGGATTATCTGAGGTCACAGGCGGGTCATTGGCACATATATGGGTTGAATGGAACTTTTGGACAAAAATGGGTGATTCTATGGCCAATCGGATGAAATGGGATTATCTGAGGTCACAGGCGGGTCATTGGCACATATATGGGTTCAATGGAACTTTTGGACAAAAATGGGTGATTCTATGGCCAATCGGATGAAATGGGATTATCTGAGGTCACAGGCGGGTCATTGGCACATATATGGGTTCAATGGAACTTTTGGACAAAAATGGGTGATTCTATGGCCAATCGGATGAAATGGGATTATCTGAGGTCACAGGCGGGTCATTGGCACATATATGGGTTCAATGGAACTTTTGGACAAAAATGGGTGATTCTATGGCCAATCGGATGCAATGGGATTATCTGAGGTCATAGGCGGGTCTTTGGAACTTTGATGGGTTCAATGGAACATTTGGGCATAATTGGGTGATTATTTGGCCAATCGGATGCAATATAAGCCACCGCTAAAAT
Organism: Tetanocera ferruginea; assembly: GCA_958299015.1. Lineage (NCBI taxonomy): Eukaryota > Metazoa > Arthropoda > Insecta > Diptera > Sciomyzidae > Tetanocera > Tetanocera ferruginea. Next base: position 81,604,669 of record OY282640.1, on the reverse strand, counting down.
TGTGTTTACAAAATAAAAGCATAAGCAGAAAAGACCTCCGAAATGTAAGTTTAGCAGAATTTCGCGAGACAAAGCAATGAGTTAAAAAAAAGTGAAACATGCTTCGTTCTTCAGAACGGAACGAGGAATGAAGCGTGTGTGACTTCTCGGTCACTTTCTCTCGGGAAGTTCTGAAAACTTATCACTTTGGAGTTCTTTCGATTGTATGTTTTTGATACATAAATATAAATATAGTGGTGGAAAAAAATAAAAGAAACATTTTTTATTGTAGTGCTTAGTGTCGAAATATAAATAGAAAAACCAACTTCATAAGAACTATCAGAACTTTATGCTATTGCCAACTAACGGAACCTTATCTACATATATAATTTGAAGGCTAAGCTTTTTTGTGACTTCAACTCGTCCAAGACCATTACACCAATTTTAATGCTGCATATGTCATTTAATTTAATTTAGTCTAAAGACATGCAAACCCCTTTTAAAAGCTGTGGTTTCGCGTGAAGGGAAAAGCCCCAACCTTATAAAAGAGCAATTAAATTTTTCTAAAAAGCTGCCATTTAATCCATATGAAATTTGGTTGGAGAAGGCTTATGAATTTATTGAATTTGAATTTTTCCTAAAACTAAAAATTTTTAAACAAAATTATCTCTTATGTATTCCTCCAATAGCAATTGTTTGAAAAATAGAGCTATAATTTAAAAGATTCCACTTTCCGATCGAAATTCATTTGAATTTAGACGGTTTAAAATTTTTTTTTAACTAAACTTTTGTTTAATTTTCTTTGAAATGTGTTATCAATCGCGATAAGTCTCTTTCCAGAAGTATTTTTAATTCATTTTTTTAAATATTGTCCTTAGTCATTCAAAGTGTATTTTACGAAACGCCAAGATGGAGAAAAAACTCTCTGAAATGAAAAGTTTTAATAATTTTTGTCCAAATAATCCATTGAACCCATATATGTGCCAATGACCCGCCTGTGACCTCAGATAATCCCATTTCATCCGATTGGCCATAGAATCACCCATTTTTGTCCAAAAGTTCCATTGAACCCATATATGTGCCAATGACCCGCCTGTGACCTCAGATAATCCCATTTCATCCGATTGGCCATAGAATCACCCATTTTTGTCCAAAAGTTCCATTGAACCCATATATGTGCCAATGACCCGCCTGTGACCTCAGATAATCCCATTTCATCCGATTGGCCATAGAATCACCCATTTTTGTCCAAAAGTTCCATTGAACCCATATATGTGCCAATGACCCGCCTGTGACCTCAGATAATCCCATTTCATCCGATTGGCCATAGAATCACCCATTTTTGTCCAAAAGTTCCATTGAACCCATATATGTGCCAATGACCCGCCTGTGACCTCAGATAATCCCATTTCATCCGATTGGCCATAGAATCACCCATTTTTGTCCAAAAGTTCCATTGAACGCATATATGTGCCAATGACCCGCCTGTGACCTCAGATAATCCCATTTCATCCGATTGGCCATAGAATCACCCATTTTTGTCCAAAAGTTCCATTGAACCCATATATGTGCCAATGACCCGCCTGTGACCTCAGATAATCCCATTTCATCCGATTGGCCATAGAATCACCCATTTTTGTCCAAAAGTTCCATTGAACCCATATATGTGCCAATGACCCGCCTGTGACCTGAGATAATCCCATTGCATCCAATTGGCCATAGAATCATCCATTTTTGTCCAAATGTACCAGTCATCCATTAAAGTTCCAATGACCCACCTGTCATCTCCATAGCAGATTTGTATATTTGTATATATATAAACAAGTGCTATGGTATCCATCCAACAAGAAGGCCTTCCGACAGACCCGGTCGAGCTGAAAAAAATTTTCATTAATTTCCATGAAAGCCTCAACATTTTACCTAATGATGTTGAAAACGACCTCGCTGCATTTGCTTCGCATACAAGTTCAAAGTATATATGGCATTTACAAAGAGCACGTTCTAACTTCAAAAACTTCTATTGTCCCTAACTCTCTTTCTAAAACAACATCTCACTCTCCAGTCCTCCAAAACCTATTGCCTTCAATTGCTTCTTTAAATATATTCTACCACAATTGTGGTGGCATGAGAGGAAAACTCAACAAACTATATGTTGAAGCTAAATCTTGTCATTTCAATGTTTTTGTTTTTACGGAAACATGGTTGAATGACGCTATCAAAAATGAAGAAATTCTAGATAGCAACTGGACAATATACCGTAATGACAGAGATTATGAAAGCTTAGGACTCTCTCGAGGAGGAGGTGTTTTGATAGCTACACACAATGTCTTATCTAGTGATGTGGTTGTAACTAACTCTTGCATATACTTCGAGCACAAAGTAATAAAATTAAGTCTATGTCAAAATCGTTCTATATACATTGGTGTTATTTATATTCCCCCAAATTCAACTGAGAATTCCTATAAAAAATTATGTGATCTTATAACGTCAATAACAGCCGCTCTAAACGAAGAAGATAAGATTATAATTTTCGGTGACTTTAACCGTCCTAATATATCGTTTGTTCCCGACGATAATGATAATCATCTCCTTCCAATATATGTTTATAATGCAGTCGACTTTGACTTATTTAGTACATTTTATAGTAATGATTGTCTGCAAGTAGCTCCAGTTCCAAACCAGAACGGTCGGTGGCTAGATTTAATTTTTACTAACTCTTATGACGAAGTCAAGGTTAGTCCAACTTGTGATGCCGAGCACATTTTCTCTAATACCCTCCACCACTCTGCGTTTACTTTAGAATTATGCGCTAATAATATAACTTTTACGCAGTCCTTTAATAATTCTGTTGTTTACGATTTTCTTAACGCCGATCACAGTAAGATAAAGAATGACTTGAATTCTTTGGATTGGAACCACTTATCTGCCCTGGAATTGGACGATGCTGTCTCATATTTCTACGAGAAAGTCTTTTCTATCTTTGATACCCATGTTCCAAAAATAAAGAAAAAAAAAAAACTATCAGAACCGTGGCTTGATTCATATCTAAGAAACTTGAGAAATCAGAGAAATAAACTTTACAGAGTAATTAAAAAGGACGCGAATGTAAGTGATGAGGTAAAGACAAGATATGGTGAACTGTCTAAAGAATTCTCAGTCAAGTCTGAAGAAGCTTATAAACTTTATACCAATTTAATTGGGGAAAGGATTATTGAAGACCCAAACAAATTCTTTGACTTTGTAAATGTTAAGAGGAAATCAACGGGATACCCGAATTCCATGTTCAAAGGAAATGTTACTTCTTCTGACCCACAGGTGATTTGTAATCTCTTTGCAGATCATTTTAAAGAAGTTTTTTGTTCTCCTTCATCACAAAGTCAAATTCCATTGACCAGCACATTTAATCTACCACCATTGGTTTGCTCACTTAATATAACAAAGAGAGAGATTACCAATTCCATTAAAGAATTAGATTCCAATAAGTCTCCTGGTCCAGACCTTTTGCCACCAATTTCACTTGTTCAATACTTAGAGCAGTTAATTACGCCATTATTTATTATTTTTAATAAATCCTTGTTATCAGGTGTGTTTCCGTCTTTTTGGAAGTCTTCTCATCTTACGCCAATTTATAAGAACGGTGATAAGAGATCAGTTGAAAATTATAGGGGCATTGCGATATTATCAGCAATTCCGAAGCTTTTTGAAAAAATTATATGTTTCAAACTTACGGACGTTATTAACCCACGTTTAAATGAGCAGCAACATGGGTTCCGTAAAGGACGTTCAACCGCCACAAATCTGACAATCATGTCATCGGATGTTCTTATTAAAATGGAAAAAGGTCATCAGATAGATGCAGTCTATACAGATTTTAGTAAAGCGTTTGATCGTGTTGATCACGAAATCTTAACGAAGAAACTAGAGAATTTTGGTATTGCAGGCTCTTTGCTGAATTGGCTCAAGTCCTATCTTTGTGAAAGATCCCAATTTGTAAAATTTCAAGGAACTCTTTCTAAGAAAATTGTTGTCTCGTCAGGTGTACCTCAGGGTAGCCACCTTGGCCCACTTCTCTTCAACATATTTATTGCAGACATATCTGAAGTTTTGCACGATGTCCCCCATCTCTTATATGCAGATGACTTAAAACTGTACCATGTGGTTAGATCAGAAGTGGATTCAGTATTCTTACAGAACAAGCTTTTATCTCTTGAACAGTGGTGTATTCAAAATAAGCTTTCTTTAAATGTGAATAAGTGCTTCGTTATAAGTTTCTCCCGTAAAACCCAAAAAACTTGTAGCAGTTATATGCTTAATGGGGTGGAACTTAACAGGGTCAATCACATTTCAGATCTAGGAGTAATCCTAGATAACAAGTTGCGATTTAACCTTCACTATGATCATATCATATCCAGGGCAAACAAACTGCTTGGATTCATTAAAAGACGTGCAAAAGAGTTCAAGAATTTATGGGTAACTAAAACCTTATACTGCACATTAGTGCGTCCTATTCTTGAATATTGCTGTGTTATTTGGAATCCAGCTTTTGAAGTGCATAGTGAAAGACTTGAATCAATTCAGAGACAATTTTTGCTTTTTGCCTTGAGAGATTCGTACGATCCCCGGGACTATAGAACCTTACCACCATATGAAATTAGACTGAAAATGTTGAATATAATGTCGCTTTCGTCAAGAAGAATATTACTTTGTTCATGCTTTATATTTGATGTTATTAATGGAAACATCGACAGTGAATGCATTTCCAATAAAGTTGTATTTAATGAACCAATAAGGATAACTAGATATACAAAATTGTTAAAAGAATCTCATCACAACACCATTTACGCATTTAACGAACCCATAAATAGATGTTGTAGAATATTTAATAATGTCAGCGAGCACTATATACTCCCCATGTCCAAATCCATGTTCAAGCGTTCCCTTTCCAAATCGTTTTTCTCACCCTAAATATTCATTTACCATCTCTGAATGTCACATCTAAGTCAACCCTCTCTAGTCCCTTTTCTATCTCCTTGTTTCAGCAGGTGTAGAATAACTGTATAAATTATATTATAATGTTTAAAACATAGACCTAAGCATTGTAATATTACCCCTAATTGTTCTTTTCTGCTTGCCTTTTCTTTTTGTCATGTTCTTGTAATCATGTCGTTCAGGTGGGCGGATTACGCCCACATCGAATTTCATATCGTTGAACTCAAAAACAAGGAAAGGAGAGAGAGAATAAAACAATAAAAACAAAAAAATTACAAAAACTATTAGATTAAGTAAATTGCCTTGTTTGGCCAAATAAATAAATAAATAAATAAATAAATAAATACCTTTCATCAAAATTGGTTTGATAGGTTGTTAATGGTAATGCAATAATAATGCATTATTTTCAATGCGTTTTAATGATAATGTAAAATCAATGCATTATTTGCCATACAAACTAATGCTAATGGAAAATTAATGCATTATTTTGATGAGAAAATAATTTAATGTAAAAAACAATGCATTAAAATTGCAAAATTTAATGGTAATGAAATTATTTTTACATTAAATTAAATTTTTATTAATTTAATGGTAATGTAAAATTAATGCATTTTGCCCAGGTCTGATTTTTAAAAAACCTTTGCCTTTTCGAATTAGGACAATTATTTTAGATCTTTGAAAATTTTTGAAGTTCGATCAGAAAACTGCTAAGAAGTCTATACAACGCACTTGTTTGTACCTCAAATTACGAAAAATTAGAAGAAAAAAAAAGAGCAGCTTAGAGAATTCGCTATTTAAGCCAAATTTTCTTGCTGGTTGGGTCGGTTTTAATATATGTTTTTATACACATATCATTACTGAATAAAAACTACCCTAAACAATAAAAAATTATTATTATTTGCCTATATAAAAAAGTACTCTCGAAAATGTTCTCATATTATCACTGGTACATAAGATGAACAGCTGATATACAGTTTGAGCTGTCAAATAAGAGCTGGGTTTTTTTCATGGGAGATCAGATCATTTATGAAAAAAACAATTCAGATCAATTGTGCGATGTTTTTCAATCACAAACAGATGGCGCAGCAAACATGGCAAACATGAAACAACTTATGTTCTTTTTGAGCTGATAAATAAGTTTGCGTAAAAGAAAAAGGTTGTGGGCATTATCCGGTTTTGGGCGACCGTGCATAAGTTTTGACAGTGAGAATATGCAGTTGATCTGAAAATTGTCGTTTGTGCGCAATGTCTGCACGATGTTTTAGTGCTGACACTGAAGCGAACAGATGCATATGTGTAGTAGCCACAGTCGATAATATATTTTCATGTGTGAAAATCAGAAGTGATATAATTTTTTATTGTGTTCAAAGTGCGATAAATTGAAGTGAATTATTGCAAAAAGGTTTGTATATTTCAGAAGGAAATTAAATATTTTTTGTGATTTTATATTGTTTTGATCAAAATATTCGCACCAAAAAATTTACTGGTAATTTTTTGACAGCTATGAATTTTCCAGTTGTGAGCACCAAAATTTTACCGGTTGTGGTCACCTAATTTTTTCAGCTGAATGGGTGTGTATTAGAGTGGGTCAGCCTCCATACAAAAAAAAAAGTTTGAAAAAACCACCCCCTATTTTAAAGTTGACCTCGAGAGGATTCCGAAAACAAAAAAATTTTTTTTTTGGACCACCGGAAAAACAGCCAAAATGGTCTTTTTTGCATAACTTAAGCATTACATGTCAGATCTTAAAAAATAATATGTCGTTGAAAAGGGCTTTACGAGCACTACAATGTCTTCTTAGAACATTTTGACTTTTGAGGTCATATTCAATAAGTAAGCCCCATTAGGCCGATTTATCCCCCTTAAATTCCTTTTTTTTCCCCCATATAATTAAACTCCTTCAAATTTGTTCAATTTGTGTTCAAAAAATTATTTATCAAGTTTAAAAACAAAGAAGTTATAATAGTTCAAATATTTGATATAATCCTTTTTTTTATAAAAAATTTACTTTAAGTTTAGTCAACGAACAATTACATAACATAAACAAATTTGTAAAAGAAACTTAATAAATAATTTTTTGAACACAAATTAAACAAATTTGGAGGAATTTAATCTTATGAGAAAAAAAAAAAAAAAATTAAGGGGGATAAATCGGGCTAATGGGGCTTACTAGTTGAATATGACCTCAGAAGTAAAACTGTTCTAAGAAGACATTGTAGTGCTCGTAAAGCCCTTTTCAATGACATATAATTTTTTAAGATCTGACATGTAATGCTTAAGTTATGCAAAAAAGACCATTTTGGCTGTTTTTCCGGTGGTCCAAAAAAAAAATTTTTTTTGTTTTCGGAATCCTCTCGAGGTCAACTTTAAAATAGGGGGTGGTTTTTTCAAACTTTTTTTTTCGACCCACTCTAATGTACATACCTACCTATAACAATAATTGAATTTATTCAATTTTCTTAATTCTAAATAATTTTAAAAGAAATGAATTGTGATTTTTTAATTAAAACTTTTTTTATGTTCTTTATTAGTTCCCATAATAGCTTTAAATTAACATGAATGCTAATAAAAAGACTGTACTTGATTTTTGTCTCGTTTCATACAAAAAAGAAACAAGAAAAGAATCCAGTTGGAAAGGACTTCTGGCTCCCGGAGAAGTGGTTCTAGAATCGCTTTTTACCCCTTCTTTTTTCCACTGGGAAAGTTAAGTTGTCTTCGGCTCTGAGTAGCGCGGCACAATTTCAAGGAAGCGCATGAGCGTTTGACATGTTCACTCATGTTGTTATTGTTTAGTGTGTGCTGTTTGTGTGTTTATGTCAAAACTGGATGGCAGGCGGGTGTTGCCACCTAATTACTTTTTACGAATAAGATAAAAAAACTTACCTTAATTTTATCATTTTGAAATTAAATTTACTGGCGCTTCAATAAATTTAGTCTAACTAAATCTGTTAACCAGTGCTGCCACTAATTAAACATGATTCAAACTGATAATAATAAAAATAAAGATGCTTATTTTTATGAGACTAATAATTTTTAATCAGATACCAGTGTATGTGTATTTAACGGGTTCTGAAAGAAAGCCTGATTATTTTTTGTTCCTTTATGTGATAAATATAATAAAATTAAACAACAAAAGTATCGAAATCTACTTATGAGTTCCCTTCAAAGATGTTTAAAGAGGCAAAATAAGTTCCTGGTACTTCGAAGCTGCTTTATGGTCCGTTGTAGAACTTGTCACACCTAAAGCTACGTTGCGGAACTTGCCACACCTAAAGCTGCTATATGGTGTCAATTTCAGTCAATAGATCTTATAGTTCTAAAAGGTACAAGTTGTGCTCCTTGGCAGCTTTAAGATAATTTAGTTCAAAACAAGTTCCGTAGTACCGCTTCTTTACATTTATTTTGAACTTAAAGCTACTTAATGGTTTGATTGTAGCTAATTTTGCGATTTAAAGCTGCTCATTGGTACCTAAGACAGAATTAACTGTATAAATGAAAAAATCTTCGTACAGATATTAAGCGACATAGCAGAATAGCTAAGGCGTCAGACTACAAATCGGCGAGACAAGGGTTCGAACCCTGGTAAAGGCAAAATTTCAATATAAGTTTTTTCACTACGAATCGGATGGCAAAAGTTGAGAACAAACGAGATAATGGGAAGAAAAAAAGGACAAAATGAAAAATTAGAAAAAAAATGTAAATGAAAATCAGATACAAACAAGCAAATATTTATTTTTAAAAAACCTTTGCCTTTTCGAATTAGGACAATTATTTTAGATCTTTGAAAATTTTTGAAGTTCGATCAGAAAACTGCTAAGAAGTCTATACAACGCACTTGTTTGTACCTCAAATTACGAAAAATTAGAAGAAAAAAAAGAGCAGCTTAGAGAATTCGCTATTTAAGCTCAATTTTCTTGCTGGTTGGGTCGGTTTTAATATATGTTTTTATACACATATCATTACTGAATAAAAACTACCCTAAACAATAAAAAAGTACTATTTGCCTATATAAAAAAGTACTCTCGAAAATGTTCTCATATTATCACTGGTACATAAGATGAACAGCTGATATACAGTTTGAGCTGTCAAATAAGAGCTGGGTTTTTTTCATGGGAGATCAGATCATTTATGAAAAAAACAATTCAGATCAATTGTGCGATGTTTTTCAATCACAAACAGATGGCGCAGCAAACATGGCAAACATGAAACAACTTATGTTCTTTTTGAGCTGATAAATAAGTTTGCGTAAAAGAAAAAGGTTGTGGGCATTATCCGGTTTTGGGCGACCGTGCATAAGTTTTGACAGTGAGAATATGCAGTTGATCTGAAAATTGTCGTTTGTCTGCACGATGTTTTAGTGCTGACACTGAAGCGAACAGATGCATATGTGTAGTAGCCACAGTCGATAATATATTTTCATGTGTGAAAATCAGAAGTGATATAATTTTTTATTGTGTTCAAAGTGCGATAAATTGAAGTGAATTATTGCAAAAAGGTTTGTATATTTCAGAAGGAAATTAAATATTTTTTGTGATTTTATATTGTTTTGATCAAAATATTCGCACCAAAAAATTTACTGGTAATTTTTTGACAGCTATGAATTTTCCAGTTGTGAGCACCAAAATTTTACCGGTTGTGGTCACCTAATTTTTTCAGCTGAATGGGTGTGTATTAGAGTGGGTCAGCCTCCATACAAAAAAAAAAGTATGAAAAAACCACCCCCTATTTTAAAGTTGACCTCGAGAGGATTCCGAAAACAAAAAAATTTTTTTTTGGACCACCGGAAAAACAGCCAAAATGGTATTTTTTGCATAACTGAAGCATTACATGTCAGATCTTAAAAAAATTTTATGTCGTTGAAAAGGGCTTTACGTTCACTACAATGTCTTGTTAGAACATTTTTATTTTTGAGGTCATATTCAACTAGTAAGCCCCATTAGCCCGATTTACCCCCCTTACATTTTTTTTTTTTTAAATCGGGTTAATGGGGCTTCTTAGTTGAATATGACCTCAAAAATAATAATGTTCTAAGAACACATTGTAGTGCTCGTAAAGCCCTTTTCAACGACATATATAAGATCTGACATGTAATGCTTAAGTTATGCAAAAAAGACCATTTTGGCTGTTTTTCCGGTGGTCCAAAAAAAAAAATTTTTTTTGTTTTCGGAATCCTCTCGAGGTCAACTTTAAAATAGGGAGTGGTTTTTTCAAACTTTTTTTTTCGACCCACTCTAGTGTGTATAGCTAAGAAACTGTTAAATATCGTTGTTTATGTTAATAACAACCCCCCAACTTATCATAACCCTGACGAAAACGGTAAGATTAAAAACTGTACTGCCATAGTCCTGTTACACTCGTCAGGCGGACTATTTTTTAAAGTGTAATTTGAGTAAATCTCATCATATTGGGTCTCATATGCAGATTTTTATGTGTTTTTTAGCCATTTCAACTGCAAAAATTTATTTTGATCCGTACATCGAGGCCATTAAACGGTGCAAAATCGACAATGAGCCCGTAAAACGTAAAACCGACTGCCATAGCCTATGGCGTTTCTCGGAGTACCTTGCAGCGCTACCTCAAGAAGATCGATGAACATCGGGGCGACATTTCAAACGTCGAAGATGGTATTTTGTTGGCTTTGAGGCGCTGACATGCATGCCGGCTATTACACCTGCAAATATTTTCATTTTCATGTACATTCAATTTTTTCTGCTGTGAAGTGTTTTACACTTTTTTTAGTTGCTCTTTGCGCCATTGAAGGGCTTTAAGAATAAATAAATTTCCTTTTCTTCATATTTAGTGACGTTTTACTTCATACTTTCCCATTTTCAGGGTATTTTATAGGGGTGCCCACAACCGGTTAAAAAAAAATTGTTCTTTAAAATGTAGTACTCCATACAAAGTTTGATAATTCGTTTCTTTTTGATGGAATCAAATGAATTCCCTCAACAGTAGTTACCTAAGGTCTATACGTTTCCATTGATATATATATGTCTGCATAAATATTTACTTGGTCAAAAATTATGGCTGAAATAGCTAACTGTGCCCACAACCGGATAATCTCCCCTAATAACATTTTTAACAAATTTGAACTTAGCTTAATCTTCTTTATTATTTTCTAGAGTCCGACCGATTATTCGGTTTCGGCTTCGGTAATTGGCATAATCGGCCGATATTTTGACCTTCGGCTTCGGCATCGGCCGAAATAGCCGATTATTTTTTGCGATAAAAATTTTTTTTAATTATTCAGTGAACTCCATTCAAAATTTCACATTTGAAACATTTTCCATTGTTCGTTTAATATTTCTCTTCTTTTCTGTTCTTTCATTAGAAAAAAAATGTAAATGAAAATCAGACACAAACAAGCAAATATTTATTTTTAAAAAACCTTTGCCTTTTCGAATTAGGACGATTATTTTAGATCTTTGAAAATTTTTGAAGTTCGATCAGAAAGCTGCTTAGAAGTCTATACAACGCACTTATTTGTACCTCAAATTACGAAAAATTTTTGAAACATTTTCCATTGCTCGTTTAATTTTCCTCTTCTTTTCTGCTCTTTCATTAGTTGTGCACGACTTTTTAGCGCTGCTGAGCAGCTATATATGGATAGACGTACCAACCTTCTTGGGGAAAATGCTGATAAGTTGCTTTGTTTAGCTTATAATAACTTTAACTACACCCAGAAAAAAGTTTCTCGTAATATGATAAAAATGGCATCATATTTAGAGAAAAATGGTATAGAAAAATGGTTTGCTTCAGAGAATGCTTTTATCAATTTGCGATACAAAAAATTCTCTAATAATGATAAAAAGCTTCCATGAAAAAGAAAAATATATGAAAATATATTTGGTTTTATAGAAAAATACTTTTTATTTTTGAGAAAAGATTTTTTTATTGAAGAAAATACTTCTCATAGTGAATTTTTTATCAAAATATAAGAAAAGCTTTCTATTTTCAATATATTTTGCTATTTAATTGAGAAATTTTTTGTGCGAGAAAAATACTTCTCATTATTAGAGACATTGAAATATTTCCATTTCCTAGAAGTAAAGAAATATTTCTTCGAAAATGTGAAAACCTACACAGGGCAACACTGATTCTGCGGCATGAGGTTTGGTAGTCAATTTTAGTATATACATTGATGAAGATCTTAGCCTCTTATTTAGATTATTTGAATTGACTCTGGTTCTCGCGATAAACCGCTATTTTTAAAATTAACGAGATTACATCAGAGATTTCAACATAACTCCAGAACAGTTAGTCTGATTTGGTAAAATAAAAAATCTCTGCCTCTAAGTTACATCCACACTGTTTTTAATTAGCTGAACAGTTTCGGAAATATTCATAAAGTTCTTCCGAAAAAAACATTTTTTTTATACAAAATTTAAACTTTTTTTATGGACGGACTAGCAAAGAAGGGCTAGTTAAAGTTAAAGTTAAAAGCTAAGAGAAAAGATAATTAGAATTAAGAATCAGGGATGATATTTGTAGTGGATACCCACTTTTTTACCTCCTTTCGATTTTAAAAAGTCCCCAGCTCCTTTTGGCCTGCATAATTAATATTTTGTTCTCAATATTGAGACCGCAAAAATTTTCTCTCTTAACCTTACTTCCCTGTTTCAAATGTGTTAATTCTCTATCGGGGTGAAATTTGATACTATTAGACAGGAGACGACAGGAGTGACAAAAGTTACCATACTGATTTGACTTCATGCCGAATGGACACATATCGCGTTGAACTCTTTTCTTCGGCTATGGTTGATCGTCTACGCCAAAACGACGCTTGTTGATTGCATTTTATTTATCAATATATATGGGCATTTCCGCAGAAAAGTCTACCGTGACCAAAAAATTAAAAGTCAACTAACATTTCTTTTTTAGTTGTATTACACTGGTTTACAGCCAATATGTACTTTGAATGCCACTATTCTTTTCTCATGTAAAATCGGTCGCTAATTCCGAAAAAAAATTTTTTTTTTCTGTCACTCCGTTTTCGAGATATTGCCCACTGTAGGGTTTTCAACGAAAAAAAAAGTTGGTTCCACTTAATTGCATATATCTCCAGAACCAACAACAGTAATCAAACAAATGATATATCAAATAAAAGCTTATAAAATTTCTTACAAACAATGCAAACATCATTTTTTGGTTGAGCTGTTAGTTTTGGCGGAATAAATTCAAATTTCGGGGATTTTTTTTATTTTTCAGAAAAATTTCGAAAAAAAGACAAAATAGTTGCAAATTTCGTTAAGAAATCAAAACATTTTGTTGCTTTTGATATTTTTTACTAAAAACCTTTATTTTTCCAAAAAAAATAAGCTATTGTTGAAGAAAATCTATTGAGAAATGAAAAAGTTGTGTTCAATGGAACGAAAGAACCCAAATTTTGTTATTATCAATTTATGTATTTGGACTTATTTAATTGCCATAAAAAAAAATGAGAATTAAAGGTTGTTATTATAAAATCATATATTCTTAATTTTTATTGTTCTTTTAATAATTTACATTATTCGTCGCCCATCATTCCTTTGTCCCAAAATCCTTGGTACCGATTCTCAATTACTTTCATCTGTTGGTGGAATCTTTCCCCATGTTCGTCGCTCTCGTCACCGTAAGTCCAAGTTTGATGTGCAACGGTGGGAGAATTATGTTTTCCTTTTTGACGAGTGGAACGTTTTTGACGTTGCTCTCTCCAACTTTCGACTCAATTCTTTCTGGCCAGTCCTTATTGTAATAGTGGTGTTCACGTGCTCAACTATCCCACTTGCATAGAAAACAGCAGTACTTTGTGTAGCCACTCTGTAAACCACAAAGCATACCAACGACTTTGAGATCAGAACATATTTTCCAGTCGTGTTGTTCATATTAAATACATGTCAATAGCTTCGCCATTGTTTCTTACGTTTCCTTTGTGTTGACTGCATGTGCGATCGGATTCGAGGGCTTTTTGTTTCCTATATGAAGTAATACCGCCTTCAAGCTCACTTTGCTGCCATCAATTAAAAAACGCTACTCTTTGGGAATGTACGGCTGACCAAAGGTATTAAATAAGCCAGGAATATCTACGCAATAGCAGATATTGTCATTCTTAGTAAAGTGTATAGCAAACGGTTTTTCACGATTTCTGTAGTATGTCACCTTTACATCGGGTCTTAAAAAGTTGAATTGTTGCATACGAGAAGCATGCAGTTCCGATTTTTCCTTTGACAGTTCCAAATCTCTTATCCAATCATTCAGCTACGCTTGCGATAAAAGGTGAGTTGTGCTTTCAGTTGTAATAGTACTACCACCTGTGGTTCCTTCCGACTCCACTGAATCTACGGATTTTCGATTGTTTTCACGCGTTGAATCGGGACAAGTAGGATATGGAACATCGTCAGAATGAGATACTGGCAATCAAACAGTCATTACAGTGGCGTTTATCACTCGTTTGTGTTTTCCAAAACCAGTCACTTTGGCCAGACAAAAATAGCAATCGTTTAGGTGGCAAAACGGTTGTCTCCAGATCATCGGAACATCGAATTTCATGTATCGTTTTTTTACCCGAGCTCCATTCAGACAATATTAATTTGCACGATTGACAGAAAATACTTGGCGTCCATGATTCACCAATGTTCTCAGTCGCAATACCAAAATAATGTAGATATGACATTTGGAGTAAATTCGTAAAATTGACTCGTTTCTTTTCGAAAGTAAATTCAGCGCACACGTAGCAGAAAATATCTGGGTAGTTTTTACACTGGAATTCTCGCAGTCTTTTGCTCATTTTATTTTGAAGTATATCTTATTTTTTCCTTTCGTTACAAATTGTGCGTCCCTTTGTTTGCCACGTTTTTTAGTATAATGCATGAATATTTTTGCTTTTATGCATCTCGAAAGTGCTGCAGGTACAATAAAGGTAGGTAGGTCCACGACTCAGAGCGCGACCGCCGAAACTGTCAAAAAAACACAAAATAAGTATTCACATGGCATAATAAAAACAGTAGGCTCTCTTTCTTATAGCCATAAGTGTCGAAATCAGACGTTTTGCTGTGACGGTTTCGACGGTTACACTCTCAGTCGTGAGCCTACCTGTTTTTATTGTAGCGTGTTTGTTCTTATCTTTTCTTTCGCAAAACTCTTGACTTGATTCCTATGAACAATAAAAATGAAAAATAAAAAATTATAGTACAATAACCCAATTTATTTATATGACAATAAAATTTGTAAAAAAAACATAACTTGGGTGCTTTCGTTCCATTAAACACAACTTTTTCATTTCTCAATAGATTTTCTTCAACAATAGCTTATTTTTTTTGGAAAAATAAAGGCTCTTAGTAAAAAATATCAAAAGCAACAAAATATTTTGATTTCTTAACGAACTTTGCAACTATTTTGTCTTTTTTTTGGAAATTTTTCTGAAAAATAAAAAAAATCCCCGATATTTGAATTAATTCCGCCAAAACTAACAGCTCGACCAAAAAATTGTGTTGACATTGTTTGTAAGATTTTATTAGCTTTTATTTGATATATCATTTGTTTGATTACTGTTGTTGGTTCAGGAGATATATGCAATTAAGTGGAACCAACTTTTTTTTTTCGTTGAAAACCCTACAGTGGGCAATATCTCGAAAACGGAGTGACAGAAAAATTTTTTTCGGAATCAGCGACCGATTTTACATGAGAAAAGAATAGTGGCATTCAAAGTACAAACAACTTTTCGTTATTTGTAAACCAGTGTTATTAAAGATAAGTATTCAAAATTAATTAAATTAACGAGTTCAAATTTTTCCCCCGTTGCGAGGGCCAGATATCGGGCTACCAAGTTAAAGTTAAAGTTTTGGTCAGTTTTATTTATTTCTATCATCATTTTTAAGAGTAATTGTACAATTGCACTCTTATGCAAAACTTTTGCTACAATAACAACTTACCGCAAAATAAATGCAAAAGAGCAAACAAATATCAGTTAACGGTAAAATTTTGATTTGCTTGTAATGATATTCTCAGGTAACGTCAAGCCACACAAAAAAGCATTACGTGCTATTTTTTTCTACGCTGACGTTCAGAAGTGCGTGAAATTTAGCATTTTAATAAATTTTAATAAAGTTAAGTTAATTTTATAAAAAAATCGTTAAGAAGAAATACTGTTTTAAATTTTATATTAAATTTGAAAAGTGAGTAACGTCACGCGACATTGCTCGAAGTTTGCCTGATTTCGTTACTGAATTTGGTTGCAGGTATTTTAGTGGAATTTTTTTCAACTTCTCATGGTCGATGGGGTAGGAGTAAAAAAAATATAATATATAATAGTTAAACTTTATGTTTTATTTACGTCAAATATTTTTTTTAAACACATTTTTACTTAAAATGTTCCGATGGAAATTTAAGTAACGTAACGCCAGTAACGTCACGCCAGATGACTTAGCCTAATAAAAAAACCTAGAAAAGATTTTTCAATTTGATAACTAGCAAAATAAACTTATATTATTTTGATTTCTTCCAAATAAAGTTTTGTATAAAAGTCTTGCCCAATTCGCAAAGTTGTGCAAATTTTCTAATCTAAGTCGGAAACCACTACTGTTTTTTGTATCGTCACGCCAGTGCATATTTTTGCTTATACCTTTTAATTCTTGGAGTCGATTGTTATGAAAGTGAAAATCGGGAAGGACCTCTCCCTTCCGTTCGATACCAAGCGTGGTTTCAGACAAGGTGATTCCTTATCGTGCGACTTCTGTAATATAGTAATGGAGATCATCCAAGCTGCTGACCTGAGACACAGCGGCACAATTTTCTATAAGAGTGTTATGCTGCTGGCGTATGCTGATGATATTGACATCATTGGTCAAAATACGCGCAAAGTCAGTGCAGCATTCTCCAGGCTAGAAAAAGAGTCGAGTCGAATGGGTCTTGCAGTGAACGCAGATAAAACGAAGGATCTTGTGTCAACAAACAAACAGTCCCAGCGTCTTGGAAACCACGTCACTGTTGACAACACCTCCTTTGAGGTAGTGAAGGACTTTGTTTACCTGGGATCCAGTATTAACTCCTCCAACGATATCAGTATTGAGATTAAACGAAGCATAACTCTTGCCAACAGGTGTTACTTTGGGCTCAGTAGGCAATTGAGAAGCAGAGCTCTCTCTCGACGAACAAAACTGACGCTCTATAAGTCAATAATCATGCCTGTCCTACTATACGCATCACAAACCTGGACGTTGAGCAGCTCTGATGAAAGAACTTTGGGAGCGTTCGAGAGAAAAATCCTTCGTAAGATCTATGGTCCAATCTGCGTCAATGGCGAGTACCGAATACGATGGAACCACGAGCTGTGTGAGCTATATGCCGACATCGATATAGTCAAGCATATTAAAATAGAGCGGCTTCGCTGGCTAGGTCATTTCGAGAGAATGAACGACGAAGCTCCAGCGAAAAAGATATTGGATTCGGTATCCAGCGGTGGCCAACGCAGACGAGGAAGACCGCATCTCCGTTGGAAAGACCTGGCATCGGATAACCTGACAACGCTTGGAATTTCCAACTGGCGCCAGCAAGCGCACGACAAAAGAGGCTGGCGCAAATTCTTAAACGAGGCCAAAACTGACCAACGGTTGTAAGAGCCATCTAAGAGAAGAAGAGAGGTCGATTGTTATAATTTTTTTACGTAATATAGTGCTACCTAATAACTATGCAAATATAAAAAAAGTTTTTAAAACATAGAATTCTTCATCCTTTTTTTTTAATTTTTTCGTACAATACGTACATAACGCCAGTTTGGAAATGCCCATATACTCTTTAATATATAGACTATTCTATTCAATATATACACTCGTTGCCAATTGTTCGCCAAATACAAGAAATGGCGGGAAGATCATTTTTTATACTAACTGAGGATTTGGAACTTTTTTGTTTCGTGAGAGAAAAATTTTGAATTTTATTTTCGAGTGTATTTGCCCCAAAGCTAGAACACGAAATTTTATTTTTGAAATGTTTTGTTGGTTAAATTCGTTTAATTTATTGATAACGCAAAAATAATGCAAATCGTAAGGATCTGAATTTAATAACATATTATTTAATACATCATGATATTTATTATTTTATTTATCATATCGTCATATAAATTAATTTACCTTAATATACCAAAAATTAATAATCGACTTTTTGATTGATTACACAGTGTGACCGCTAAATTATTACAAGAACCATTTGTAAAAATTCTCAAAGATGAACCTTTTGCGAGTTAAACGCACCTAGTGTGACCTCTCAATGTCGTCACAATTTTTTTTTATTGATGTTTAAAAATTATGTCTTCGAATTTTGCTGCACCGACATTCAATGACGTTTTGCAGTCATTTGCTTTAGCGAAAAAGAAAAACAAAATCCACTTATATTCAGTAGAATTTGTCGTAGAACAAGACTATGCAAAAAAAACTTCGAAAAAAATCCAAACGGAGCGTGGAGCGAAGCCAGTTCTTGTAGTTTTTGTAAATTTCTCAAAAAAATATGTGTTTCTTTTAATTTTATTTCAATAATATGCCAAGAAGGACATTTGTTTTTTCACAAAACTATCCTGCACTATAAAAGACCTTTCGATTGAATCCAATAACATAGATATCGGTTGATAATTCGCTAAATGCCAGCAATTTTAACATTTTTTTTTTCACCATAAAATACTGATTCTCATATAAATATACTTCCAAACAAAGTGTTCCCACTTACTCAAAAATTAACCGATTTTGGTCATCTTTATCTTGTTGGAAAGACAATAAGTAGCAGAATAGGATTTTGAAAAATAAAATAGTTACTTTGGTACGATTTTTAGTATATTATTTCTGTGCACAGTGCACGTTGGAACAGTATGACTATTGCAAATTAAGAATATTGGAATGCATTTACCAATGCAGAAAGTTGTAAGAGCATGGTTTTTAGGCGCAGGTCTCGCCTAAAAGTATAACTACTAGCGCGGCCGTGCAAAAAATCGTGAGAGTATTTTCGTGATACTGCGCTGACATTTTACAGCTTTTACTTTATTTACTTGTACATGTTATTTTTCCACTCCATTGTTACCTTAATCTTACAACTTTCTGCATTGGTAAATGCATTCCAATATTCTTAATTTGCAATAGTCATACTGTTCCAGCGTGCACTGTGCACTGAAATAATATACTACAAATCGTACCAAAGTAACTATTTTATTTTTCAAAATCCAATTCTGCTACTTATTGTCTTTCCAACAAGATAAAGATGACCAAAATCGGTTAATTTTTGAGTAAGTGGGAACACTTTGTTTGGAAGTATATTTATATGAGAATCAGTATTTTATGGTGAAAAAAAAATGTTAAAATTGCTGGCATTTAGCGAATTATCAACCGATATCTATGTTATTGGATTCAATCGAAAGGTCTTTTATAGTGCAGGATAGTTTTGTGAAAAAACAAATGTCCTTCTTGGCATATTATTGAAATAAAATTAAAAGAAACACATATTTTTTTGAGAAATTTACAAAAACTACAAGAACTGGCTTCGCTCCACGCTCCGTTTGGATTTTTTTCGAAGTTTTTTTTGCATAGTCTTGTTCTACGACAAATTCTACTGAATATAAGTGGATTTTGTTTTTCTTTTTCGCTAAAGCAAATGACTGCAAAACGTCATTGAATGTCGGTGCAGCAAAATTCGAAGACATAATTTTTAAACATCAATAAAAAAAAATTGTGACGACATTGAGAGGTCACACTAGGTGCGTTTAACTCGCAAAAGGTTCATCTTTGAGAATTTTTACAAATGGTTCTTGTAATCAAAATTTTTTCATTTTTCGTCACACTGTGTTATGATGCACCGAATCAAAATATATATTCTTGCAAAATTTTGCACTCCTGTCAAATGTTTCAAATGTAATTTAGGGTTTTTTTTATTTCATTTGAGGATATACAAACGTTGTTATTTTACAAGAATATAAAGAAAATCCTCAAATATTGTTTTTATGTGATTTTGGATTTGAAAATACTTTGCATATTGTTTTTTTGTTATTTTTATATAATAAAACTAAAATATATATGTGCCTCAGCAACAAAAGCTTATTTAATCATATTAACAAAAAGTTCTCTCGCGTCTGAAAAAGTTCTTTCAGAAGAGTAAAAAAAGTCCCCTGCAAAATGATCAAATATCATCACTGTTTCACTCTAAAAAGTAAAGCGTATTTTAAAGACTGCCTTTAAATCAACTTGTGCCTGAATTTAAGCATGGTTTGAATTGTAATATTTTAAATGCTTAAAAATCCAAAGAAGCATATTCGAAGTCAGCTTTTGGAAGTTGATTTTAAGAGAAGCTAGCTTAATTTAAACAAATTAATTGGTTTTTATATTAAAAATGTCTACAATTCATCAAATGAGTCTTAATTTAAGATAGCTTGTATTGCTATTCAGGCCAGATTGTTTACGATAAGGGCTGAAATTCAGCGAAGGTAAGGCTGCATTTACCATTTAACTGCCTTTAAGTAAGACATCATTGAATGCTGTTTTACAGTATAAAAAGACAAAAGTAATTTCAGCAAAAGCTGTCTTAATGCTGTTGCAGCTTATTTTAAGACAATTTTTCACCTGATATAAAGATTTACTTTTTACGGTGTTAGAATAAGAAAGAATAAGTAAGAGATAACTAAAGATAATAAGAATAACAATTATAATAAAAGATATTTACAAGAGATCAAAGAGATAAATGCAAAGAGTATTAAGTATAGTATTTAATATAAGAAAGTAACAGTAATGGTATAAGAGAATTCAATATGTGACTATATGGATGAGAAGTAAATTCGTATTGAGCTATATAACAATCATTTATGTGTTATTGCCACATCGTTTGTTTTTTTAGAACTTTTTTATCAAAATGAGATAACATCATTGAATGTGAATTAAACCAAAACATAAATCCAATGGATTTAAATGAAATATGGCTTATTTTCTTTGTAAAATGTGTTTTTTTATAATTTTATATTAAAACAGGCTCTTTTGACGGTTTCGGTTTTGAATGAATTATAAAATAACAAAAAAGTTTAAATTTTTCATAAAAAAAATGTTTTTTTCGGAAGAACTGTATGAATATTTCCGAAACTAGTCAGCTAATTAAAAACAGTGCAGATGTAACTTAGAGGCAATTAAGCTGCGGATTTTCGAAATTTTTATTTTACCAAATCAGACTAACTGTTCTGGAGTTATGTTAAAATCTGTGATGAAATCTCCTCAATTTTTAAAATAGCGGTTTATCGCGAGAACCAGAGTCAAGTCAAATAATCAATATAAAAGGCTAAGATCTTCATCAATGTATATACTAAAAATGATTACCAAGCCCTGTGTTATTTTTATGATGTTTTGTTTTTCTTATGAATTGAATTTTCGCGTGTTTGCTTTTGTTGTCGACTGAAAAATAAAAACCGAGTTATCGCTAGAAATTTTCTGCCAGATTTCAGTAACACACAGAAAAATCGACACATAAAACCTTATAATGTAGAACAAAGTTAAGAAGATTTCTCTATGGTTTTTAACCAAGAAGATGTTTTTCTTAAAGCTATTGGCTATGTCTTCTTAAATTAGTTTAAGAAGAAATCTCATACAGCAACTAGGTTTTCTTGTTTTTTTTTCAAAAAGGAATCTATAAGCTACTAGGATTTCTTCTTGATTTTTCTGAAGAAATCTCATGAAGCAACAAAGTTTCTACATGACTTGCGTTTCTTCTCAAAATGGAATAAATAAGAAATAACGAATAAACGATACACGAAGTCTTGGCGTCGCGACGAAGACGCGTCGTCTAGGACTTGAAAAAATTTCTTGAAAATATGGATTTTTTAGGGGTGACACCATTTCGATTTTTTTTTTATTTCTCAAACAAACAGAAAAAGTGATAAAATACTTAACGGTAAAAAATGTAATTGCAGTTGCAAAATATAAAATTCTGCTTGCAAGTCTAAGCAATGACGAGGAAACATGGCGAAAACGTTTCTAGCTGTTAAATCCGAAAACTTTTTGTAACAACGCAAATGAGTCCATGTTAAGTGTTTAAAATTTGGTAGCAGCTTACGACGAAATTTCAGAAAAGGAGCTAGTTGTTGAAATTGTTTGCGATGCTACGTAGGCACATAAATGCAGCACAAATATATTTCGAAAGCGCCAACAATTAGACATCATTAGAAATGCTCACTTTCATTGTCGAGCGGTCCTTTTTGGAAACTTCGTCAAATATTTCATTGGCAATGAAATTATTTCCTACAATTTGTTTATCAGTAGCTTCATGCGAAAGGAGTTTTTCAAAGCTTAAAATAATACAGACTTACTTGGACTTCCATTGGACTTCCAAGGTATTCCATGGGACAGGCCAGAGTTTCCGATCTTGCTTTTTTATCCATTGCAGATGAGCTTGAAATCAATATTACTGATTTCGATGAGGTTATTTCAAATATTGGTCTAATCAGTCTAATTTTAGCTGTCATTAGATTCGGTCGTTTTTATAATGTCGCTACTAAGAGCAAGGTGCCAAGTGTGCAATAAATCTGTAGTGAAAGACAGTGTTTTATCTTGTAATAATTGCAAAAACTATGTGCATTTTTCATGTGCTAACATTAATGACAATAATATAATTGCGATATTAAATCCTAATGCAAATATTATTTTTAATTGCAATGAATGTTTAAATACTTTTTCTAATTTAAATGCTACGGTTGCGCAATTAGTCTCCGAAGTAAAAGAATTAAAAACAATCATTAACTCTTCTAAGTTTGTGGGTGCGAAAAACAAAAACATAAAAATTATTGATGCGCCTAATAAAAAACGAAATCGTGCGGCCTCGTGCTCTGATCCGCAAATATCTAATAACATTCGTGCTGCTGAGCAAAGTAAAGCTTTATCAACTGCTGGTACTCCTGTGGTTCTAATCAACTCAATGCATGCTGCTGTTGTTCCTGCGGCTGCGCAAGAGAATTCTAATGCATATATCGTCTTAAATGCTTTGAGTTCAACTTCTTCTCTTTGTTCTTCTGTTTCGGCGGCTGATGCTGTGGTTGTTGCTGATGCTGTTGTTGTTGCTGATGAGGAAACCGGTTTTGATGGTGTTGTTGCAATGAACACGACTAAATTTTCTGCCTCTGTTGATGCTTCGACACCTGCTAATCATGCTGCGACTCTTTCTAATAATACGCAATCTATTGATGGATGGTCTGTGGTAAGGAGTAAAATTCGTAATAAGCGTTCTCTTGTAGTTGGAAATAATGTAAACAACGATTTGGCTGTTTTTGATCGTAAAATGTTTTTACATCTCTCTTCGTTTAAGCCATCAGCTATCTCAGCTTAAGCTATCTTATGCAAAAAATTAGTAAAACGAGATGCTGAACCTGAGTCATTGCGTTTTGTGAATTTCAAACTGGGTATTTCAAAGTCCTTCTATAATGAAATAGTCAATCCAAATCTTTGGCCAGTGGATGTAAAAATTAAAAGTTTTCAGTTTTTTCAAAGGCCTTTAAACCAACAGGTGCTGCCGTAACGAATTCTCGCACTGTTAATGATATTAATTCTTTAAAAATTTACTATCAGAATGTTTCTGGATTAAGAACGAAATCCAATTCTATTTTTATGGCCACTTAACAGTATGACTATGATGTTTTTGTGCTTGTGGAAACATGGCTTAACATTAAGTTCAATAATGAAGAGTTTTTTGATCCGCATCTATATTATGTGTATCGTAAAGATTGGGATTCTTCCGCAACTGGCTGTCTACGTGGGGGTGGTGTTCTCATCGCCGTCAAGCGAAATTTAATTTCTTCGGCAGTTACGCTACCTAACACTGATGCGGTTTTGGACCAAATTTGTGTTGTTATCAAAGGCTTGTCTGAATCTCTCTACGTTTGTGCTTCATACATTCCACCTAGAAGCTCATTTCAACTTTATAAAGCGCATGTGGATAATATTTCATTATTTTACACAAATTGTAAAAATCAGTGTGATCAGTTTATAGTTCTTGGTGACTTTAATCTGCCATCTATTTTTTGGTTTAGTAAAGCTGTAGATAACTATTTTATGCCTTCAAATATTAAAAGTGATATTGAAATGTATCTCATTGGTAATTTTTTTAATATTGGTCTTTTTCAAATAAATGGTTGTTTCAATTTTTTGAATAGATTATTAGATTTAGTTTTTATTACTAATAATTTAAATTTCACTGTCTCTGAATCGCCTTTTCCAATTAATGCGGTTAGTGCTCATCATGTTCCTATATATATTAATTTAACATTCTATAAATACTTAGCTAATACGTGTGAATCAGTTGTCAACTTTAATTACAAAGTGTGTAACTTTGAAAATTTAAATAATGTTTTTAGTAATATAGACTGGCATAACAAGTTTAATCATTAGGATATTTCTTCTTCTTTTAATGTTTTTAAGCTTCTTGTCTCTTCGGTGTGCAATGATAACATACCCAAAAATAGGAAACGTTTTAGTAAGATACCTTGGTATACGCGTGGTCTAAAAAAATTAAAAAATCTTCGTAATAAGTTTTTTAAAAAAATTTTTAATAACAAAACAAAATTCGTTTTTCCTTAAATACAGGCATTATATGGGGCATTCCACGAAAAGCGGTATATTTTAGCAAAAAAAAAAAAAGCAAAATTTCTACTTTTTAACAACAGGGCAGTGAACCTACATGAGTTAAGTCCCTAATGGTACAATATCTTTTTTCTGGCTCATCACTGCAATAATAAATATATATATATATACTTATGATATCGTCAAAGAGATAAATGCTAAAAAGTAGCCCATAGTTTTTCTCAAATTTTCCTTTTATATACGTAACTAATTGTTATGTAATTGATTTTATTCAATACCGCATATCGTGTTGTTACTATCACAACCTTCATTTCTCCACGGAATAGTTCCATTTGATTAAAATCGATAAAATTATAATTGGTAAATCGATGTCGTGTACGTCACGCCAAAAAGATATATGTTGTCATCACTAGAGTAAGAGTGAAGGTGGAATTTTTTCACATCACTACTAAACAGACAGTGATGTCGATTGTAAAACTATTGAACGTCCAGTAGTTTTTCATTTTTAATGTATTTAAAATTAGCAGTTAATTATTTGTCGCGTACGTCACACAGTTAATGGAAGTTTTTGCGTAAGGACAATATGGAAAAACAACAAAAGTTGCATAATAAAGTGCTATCAATTCTAGATGAATTGTAAACGCAGATTTTAAAAATGGTATTCGTTTTTCATCATCAGTTCGAACTTAGGAATTATAGGCAAAAATCTAAAAATTTGTATTTTTTTCAATAATTGCACTATATCTTTTAAATGCGGCGACGGATTTCGATCGTATTTAAATTTTTTACATTTAAAATATAAGTTATTTCAATTTGTGAACCCAAAGTTGAATTATCTTCTTTAGTTTGCGAAATATGTTCCTTGAAAGCTGAAAAATATTAAAATTTTAACATATTTTGAGACTGTAACTTTTTATCCTCTCTTAAATTTTCAAAATTGTTTCTTATATGGTGGAAAACTCTTTATTAAAACTTTACAGAAAACTTTTTATCAAAAATATATATTTTTATCTCAATCTTTAGCAGTTTTAGAGATATTTTGAAAAATGTATCAATGTACCAAATAGCTATCCTTGAAACAATATAAACCAACTTACAGAGTTTTTCTAATAGTGACACGCCCCCATGTGAGTCCCACCAACTTTCTTAATCGTGATTTGTAAAAATTCTACCTACACCTTTACCGAATTTCAGTACCCTTGTATGAATATTAATCGAAAAAAAATAATTTTTTAAAAGTGCCACGCCCTATGTATTATTCATCCCACTTTTTCATCGTGCGTTGTACTGAATCTCCCTACCCCCATATCATTTAAATTTCAGTACCAAAGTGTCAATATTAACCGAGATACAGAGTTTTTGTAATAGTGACAGGCCAATGAGAAATCCCCATGGATGCCTATGCAACCCCTCTCCGACATATAAACTTTCGCATTCTGCAGTACATTGGAGATGAAATTCACACTCAAGAATACAACATGAATGCCGAAACACCAATATTCAAAGTAAAAAACACCAATAAAGTAGTTTAAATTCGTACGTGTCGCTTACGTCACACAGTATGTCGTGTACGTCACGCTTGCTTTTCATAAATTTTCACTTTTTTTTTAAGTTTAATTTCTGAATTTGAATTTGTATAGTTATCTTCAAAATGCATATTTTTATTATTATATCCATATTTTGTTTTTGCATTTACGGTGTAGCTGAATTTTCGTGATAAATCGTTATAACATTAAAACTGGTTGATTCATTGTCGCGTACGTCACCCAACATTTGATCGTTTTTTTTCTTTCAACCATCAAGAGAAATTTGCTTAAACTTATTTCTAAAAGTGTAAGAGGTCTTAAATTATTAATATAATGCAAAATAATAATGAATAATTACTTGAATATTTAGCAAGCTCCTTTAAAACATAGAAAAAGTCGTACAAATGTCGTGTACGTCACGATGGAATGCCCCATATGAGGGAATTCAACTTTCTCGATAAATTTTTGTATAGGCAATATATTGCAAATTTTGAATCTAGTTTTTGATTTTGGAGAAATATCCTTAACTACTGAGGATGTTTTTAATGGTATTATTGGCTTAAAACCTTCGTCTCGTTTAGATGCTGATGGAATCTGTTCTATTCTGTTAAAAAATTGTGCTTTAAGTTTAGCCTATCCTTTAACTATTATTTTTAACAATTCCCTTTGATCGGGTTGTTTAATTGATTGTTGGAAAATCGCTTTTATCACTCCTATCCATAAATCTGGTTGTAAAAATAATATAATTAACTATAGACCTATTTCTAAACTCACTACTATATCTAAACTCTTTGAGGCCATAATAAAGGTAAAATTGTTTTTTGTGGTTAAAAATAGTATTTCTAGTTTTCAACATGGCTTTGTTCCTGGTCGCTCCACTGTGAGAAACTTAGTTCTTTTTTCTGAATATTGCTTAACAGCGTTCAGTGAGGGTTGTCAGGTGGACGTTATATACACGGACTTTTCTAAGGCATTTGATAAAGTTCACATGCTTTATTAATTAAAAAGTAAGAAAAATTGGGTGTTCACTCCAGCTTTTTAAGTTGGATTAAATCATATTTAACGAACAGACAATGTGTAGTAGCATTCGACAAAGTAAAATCATTTAATTCTTTGGCTTCTTCTGGTGTTCCGCAAGGGAGCATTTTGGGTCCTCTTCTTTTTGTCTTGTTTATCAATGACATAACTTCAATTTTTACCCATTGTAAATATTTGCTCAATGCTGATGACCTAAAAATTTTTACTAAAATAAATAATATCAATGATCAGGTTTTTTTACAGAATGAACTTGACAAACTATATATCTGGTGTTGTAAAATGGTCTTCATTTAAATCTTAAAAAATGTGTATTTATGTCATTTTCTAAAACTGACATGTATCGTCCGTCCGCTTATACTATTGCTGATTCTGCTTTGTCCTCCGTACAAAATTTCAAGGACCTAGGAGTGGTATTTGATAGAAAATTTACTTTTATTCCTCATTAAGACTACATTATACCCAAAGCGTATTCCATGTTAGCATTCATTAGAAGAAACAGCACTTGTTTCTTGGATCCTCATACCTTTAAAATTTTGTTTAATTCATTTGTAAGGTCAAGACTAGAATATGGTGCTATTATCTGGAACCCATTTTATGATTGTCATAAATTAAGATTAGAACGAATTCAAAAATCTTTTACGAGGTTTGCTTTGCGTTCCTTTGAATCTGATGGCTCATCTCCTTCATATAATGCCCGTTGCCTTTTATTAGGTTTAAAATCGTTAGAATGTAGAAGAAGTATCTTATCATGCCTTTTTGTTTTTGATGTAATAAATGAGTCTGTTGATTGCCCTGCACTATTGGAAATGGTAAATTTCAATGCTCCAAGCAAAACATTAAGAAACTATGATCCTTTTTTTTAACCTTTGTCGATATAATTATTTGGTGAATGCGCCTATTAATCGTACATTACAAATGTTTAATTTGATTAATAAAAATTACAATTCAGATTTTTCTATATCAAAAAATCGAAAGAGAAACTTTTTGAATTATATATATTAAATTGCCTTTCTTTTATTGTTTCTTAATTATTATAATTATTTTTATTTACTAATATTAATCTGTATTACATTATTATAATTGTTAAGCTCTTAGTCTGTAGGAATTATATTCATAGACTGAAATGAAATAAATAAATAAATGAATATTGCAACTCTTAAAGTAAGAAATGCCAGTATTTAGGACAGCTCACTTTAAATGCATCGAAATGGTACGAAAATAGTAACAAAATTTGTTTTTTTGTTTTTCTTAATTTTAGAAAATTGAACCAAATTATTAAGTTATATAAAATTTAAGAGATATTTTACTTACTTTCTTAGATGGCGCTTACAACCGTTGGTCGGTTTTGGCCTGCTCTAAGAATTTGCGCCAGCCTCTTTTGTCGTGCGCTTGCTGGCGCCAGTAGGAAATTCCAAGCGTTGTCAGGTTATCCAATGCCTGGTCTTTCCAACGGAGATGCGGTCTTCCTCGTCTGCGTTGGCCACCGCTGGATACCGAATCCAATATCTTTTTCGCTGGAGCTTCGTCGTTCATTCTCTCGACATGACCTAGCCAGCGAAGCCGCTCTATTTTAATACGCTTGACTATATCGATGTCGGCATATAGCTCACACAGCTCGTGGTTCCATCGCATTCGGTACTCGCCATTGACGCAGATTGGACCATAGATCTTACGAAGGATTTTTCTCTCGAACGCTCCCAAAGTTCTTTCATCAGAGCTGCTCAACGTCCAGGTTTGTGATGCGTATAGTAGGACAGGCATGATTATTGACTTATAGAGCGTCAGTTTTGTTCGTCGAGAGAGAGCTCTGCTTCTCAATTGCCTACTGAGCCCAAAGTAACACCTGTTGGCAGAGTTATGCTTCGTTTAATCTCAATACTGATATCGTTGGAGGAGTTAATACTGGATCCCAGGTAAACAAAGTCCTTCACTACCTCAAAGGAAGTGTTGTCAACAGTGACGTGGTTTCCAAGACGCTGGGACTATTTGTTTGTTGACACAAGATACTTCGTTTTATCTGCGTTCACTGCAAGACCCATTCGACTCGACTCTTTTTCTAGCCTGGAGAATGCTGCACTGACTTTGCGCGTATTTTGACCAATGATGTCAATATCATCAGCATACGCCAGCAGCATAACACTCTTATCGAAAATTGTGCCGCTGTGTCTCAGTTCAGCAGCTCGGATGATCTTCTATATGACTATATTAAAAAAGTCGCACGATAAGGAATCACCTTGTCTGAAACCTCGCTTGGTATCGAAAGGAAGGGAGAGATCCTTCCCAATTTTCACTGCACTCCTGGTGTTGTTCAGTGTCATCCTGCAAAGACGTATTAGCTTCGCAGGAATACCAAATTCAGACATGATGGCATATAGGTGACTCCTTATTGGACTGTCGAAGGCGGCTTTGAAATCGACAAAAAGATGGTGTGTGTCGATTTGTTTTTCGAGGGTCTTTTCCAAGATTTGTCGGAGCGTGAAGATCTGGTCGATGGTGGACTTTCCAGGTCTGAAGCCACACTGATAAGGTCCAATCAGTTGGTTAACGATGGGTTTCAGTCTTTCACACAATACGCTCGACAGGACCTTATATGCGATATTAAGAAGGCTAATCCCACGGTAGTTGGCGCAAATGGTGGGATCGCCTTTCTTGTGGATTGGGCAGAGCACACTGAGGTTCCAATCATCTGGAATGCATTCTTCCGACTATATTCTGCATAGAAGTCTGTGGATGCATTTAAACAGAGCTTCGCCACCGGTCTTAAACAGCTCAGCCGGTAGGCCATCGGCTCCTGCGGATTTGTTGTTTTTAAGCTATAGCTGTTAAGACCTCGTTATAGTCGGGCAGCGGAACTTCAACGCTTTCATCCATAATTGGGGTTTCCGGGATATCATCTCCACTGGCGGGATTGTTGTCAGCGTCGCCATTTAAAAGTCTAGAGAAGTGCTCCCTCCATATCATCAGTGTACTCTGGATATCTGTCACTATATCTCCATTCTCGTCCTTGCACCATCGTCTTGTCTTGGCCTTATGAATATTGAGATGCTTGAATCTAGTGCTACTAACGACCATGTTTCGTGCTGCGGCGAAGTCAATAAACCTCATTCCGTTATCGGATGTGTTGTCGTGGAGGCTGAACTTTCCGACTGTAGGACCAAATATGTTTTCCTTACCCACCTTGGCGTTGAAGTCACCAAGCACGATTTTAAAGTCATGACGGGGGCAGCGCTCGTATGCGTCTTCAAGGCGCTCATAAAAACTTTCTTTAGCCTCGTCATCTTTTTCTTCTGTCTGAGCGTGCGCACATATTAGGCTTATGTTAAAAAATTTTGCCTTGAAGCGGATTATGGTAAGTGAATCGCAGGAGTGAATCGCAGAACATGATGCCGTATTCTCTTGCCAACTACAAATCCGCATCCAAACTCGTGCTTCTCCGCATGGCCGCTGTAGTAGATATCACAGGATGCTTGCCGTAAGCAACCCTGTCCCTGATAGAGGCACCATCCCAATTAAGGGTTCGAACATTCCAGGTGCATATCCGTAAATCATTATCAGTTTTTCGTTTGCGGTAGTCGTCATCAGATTTGGGGATCATTCTTTTATTCATTCTTAAACTTTTCATTGAAATATTTTTATTACATGGTGGGCTTCAAACCCAACGCACAACCTTTGCTTGATGGCCAAAGGAAGCCCGCCGCTCAGATTCGCCGCCAAAGTATATGGGTATGATAGTTTTTTGACGTTTTCAGGAGACACCACGCGGAGGTTTGAGTCGACTTGAGACGATTTCGACATGGATAATGCTGGCCTCGCCAAGTTGAGGCAGTCAGACACGTTGCCATGTGAAGATCGCCCCCTTATCTCCCAGAGAGAGAGATATTTTAACATATCTTTAAAATCTTTAACAAAAAAAAAACGGATTCTTGAATTCAAGCGAAACTTTTTTGAAATTTTATTTGTAGCATTGACTTTTGACAAGAAAATTATGCAGGATAAAAAATAAAGTCTTACTAATTTCTGTAATTTTCAATAAACATCTATTATCTTTATGCCTAGCATTCTCACTGAGTTTCGTTAGGATCGGGTTACTTTTGTACGTACCTTCCATACAAAATGATGTACAATTTAAATATACATCCTAGGGAGGTACCCCTAAGGTCTTATCAATTTCTACCGTTTTCAGTGCACATCAATTTTTCTAATTGCCTGCCGTTTGACCAAATTTTGTTAAGATCGGCCAACTTTGGCATACATCTCCCATAAAAAATAATGTAAAAATTAATATAGGAAAAATACCCAAGGAAAGTACCCTTAGGAACTGACCAATTTCAACCATTTTTGCAATTTTTGTTAAATTTAACAATCACGACATTTTTAATAAAAATGTTTCGCCTGCAATAATAACTTGTAACCCTCTTTTTAATCATTTAATTTATAAAAAATTAAATATTTTTATTGCAAATTGAGTGGTAAAATTTTTCGGTGCAGGCGATTTTTTATAAATTAAACGATTTCAAATCGCACGATTTTAATACAAAATTTTTGCCTGCGGCGCTTAATATATTTTGCAACCAAAAAAGTTCAAATAACAATTATTAAATTCTTTAAAAACAAAAATAAATCGCATTTTACTACAAAAAAAACAAAAATTTTTCAAAATTTAATATTTTTTCTGTTTTTTTAACAATTTGTTATTGTTTGCCATCTATTGTTTTTTTCGGAAAACATTAAGGAAATAATAAAATCACAAAAACTCATGGAATTGGTTTCTAATTGCATTTAGAAATTTCTTATAGGGGTGACACCATGGGTATCCGCACCGGGTGACACCAAGCCTAGGAACGCCTCTGATCTTGCCGTCAATTTCAAGCGGTGATCTGATCCGGATCTCCCATGAAAGAAACGCAGCTTAGATTGTAAAAAAACAAAAATTGTATTGTATCATGGAAGCAGCCCAACAATTTATCCAATTGCTCATGGAATCGTATGATTCGAGCAGCGAAGATTCCTCTAAAGAAATCGAAAGAGAAAGTCATGTAAAAGTTAGCAACTTCGATGCGACAATTGAGGCATATTCGACATGTGATTTGAAAAAACATTTGCGCATGGAAAGGGACACTGTGACGAAACTCATAAGTATAAAGAAATATATTTCAAAATAGATGTTTTGGAACTAAGTTTAAAACTTTGGAAAGGGACACTGTGACGAAACTCATAAGTATAAAGAAATATATTTCAAAATAGATGTTTTGGAACTAAGTTTAAAACTTTCTGATATGTATTTCACTTCAGACGATTACATGAAGGCGTTTGAATCAAAGAGGGATCTAACTAGACTTACAGCGACAAAGGAAATGTATTTATACACAGGGGCGGATCTTGAAAAAATCTTGGGGGGGTAAAATCAAAGTCTTTTTACAAAAAGACAAATTGTACTTTTTTGAATTGAAATTATTGAATTGCTTAAGAAGCATTTTTCCCAGACACATACACGCACATTTCCGTATTTATTTATGTTTCCCTTTTTCTGGAATAATATCTTAGCGAAAAGTACATAAAAACTCTAAATATAATTTATTTATTTTAGCATTAAGGTTGATTTATTCCATTATAAAAGAATTGCACAATTTTATTTTCAAGTATGTGTAATGAAAAAACATAGTTCTTTTTAATAAAAAAAAATTAAAGGAGTTTGAAACTTGTTGTTCTGACGTTACGACTATGATATGGTACACTTTGAAAAATAAATGAACATTACAAAATTAATACTGATTACACTGCGCGACGGACGTTTTGGTGCCGGAGATTTTTCAGCTGATTATAGACAAATTGGGTTTCCTGATTTCAAATATGGACTCGGTTTTTCTCCATCCATAGGCAAAAACATGAAAATCAGTTCTTTTTCAGATAATTTTACTAAATCAGATCAATATAATAGATTTAGCAAAATTATCAGATAAATAACAGATTTTCATGTTTTTGCCTATAACTCAAAGATCGAGCTGATGGAGAAAAAAAAAATGTGCGTGTCAGCTCCGACGCGCGATTGGAGTTTACTTCTCATCGATTGCCTTGGAATTAAATAGAACCATGTACAATAGGCAAAGTGGGTAAATATATAAACTCATCATGTATAAACAGTTAAAATTATTAATTTCATTACCAATATGAAATGTAGTTACCAAAACCTGAGGCAGTAAAATTTTAATAACTAAAACTCGAAACGTAAAATTTTGAAGTAAAATTTTTTAAAAATCGTGAGGATTGAACCAAACCTAGAAGTCCCAGTGTTCTTCCAAAACTAAATCTATATAATGCTTATGACTCAAAAATTTTAAGACCTCACGTAGTTAAGTTACATCCGCTTGACCACAGAATCATCCATTTATGTCTAAATACTTAGTAGAATTCATAAAAGTGACAATGACCTCAGAAAATCCCATTGCATACGATTGGCTATAGAATCATCAATTTTGTTCGAAATGTTCCATGGAACCCATAAAAGTACCAATGAACCGCCTGTGACCTATAAAAGTTCCAATGACCTTCCTGTGACCTCAGATAATCCCATTGCATCCGATTGGCCATAGAATAACCCATTTTGGTCCAAATGTTCCATGGAACCCATAAAAGTTCCAATGACCCGCCTATGACCTCAGATAATCCCATTTCATCCAATTGGCCATAGAACCACCCATTTTGGTCCAAATGTTCCATGGAACCCATAAAAGTTCCAATGACCCGCCTGTGACCTCAGATAATCCCATTGCATCCGATTGGACATAGAATCATCCATTTTGGTCCAAATGTTCCATGGAACCCATAAAAGGTCCAATGACCCGCCTGTGACCTCAGATAATCCCATTGCATCCGATTGGCCATAGAATCATCCATTTTGGTCCAAATTCTCCATGGAATCCATTAAAGTGCCAATGATCTGCCTGTGACCTGAGTTAATCCCATTGCATTCGATTGGCCATAGAGTCATAGAACCAAGGTTGAAAATTCAAGCGTAACGCAAAAAAAGTTGAAAATTCAACCGTAACGAAAAAAAGTTGAAAATTCAACCATAACGCAAAAATAGTTGAAAATTCAAACGTAACGAAAAATAGTTGAAAATTTGACTTTACCCCCTAATATAATTTCTTTTCATGCAAATCGATTCTAAAGGAGTAAACTCCAATAAACTCCAAAAACGGAGTCTATATTTGAAATCAGGAGGCAAAATGCATTCGGAATTGTTTATCGAGATCTCTGCACCTTTTATAAAGCTTAATGTTGTTACTCTGTGTTATTAGATAGTCAGAGAAAAAATTATATGACAAAATCATCGCAAAATTATCAATAACTTCGTTAATATTTATTTTAATGTATTTAAGTATATGCAATAATGCGAGTCCATTCAATCGCTCTTGTTGCATAGTTGAACGTAACCATGTTTTTAATCGTCGCAGTGTAGAAAAACTTCGCTAAGCTGTTGCTACACTGATAGGAAGCGTGGCAAAGATAGCAAACGTTTTAGAAATAAGTGGAAAAATTACATTATTACAAAGAATAAAAACGACGTTGACCTTAGTTAACCTTAGTTTCGCTCGCCTATTTGCACTGCCAAATTTGAAGTTCATGAAATAATTGAATTTGAATTAGTTCCTTACTAAAAGTGGACTAAAAGTGGCAGTTTTATTTAATGAAAGTCGGTTGTGGTAATTTTGTTGGTTTGTTGCAATTATAATTACTAAAGGGTCCGTCATCTAACTTTTTTTTTCAACAAGTGCTTATTTCGTGAATGGTAACACTTAGCATATGTCTGATTTGACAGATAATTATTTTTATCCTTCCGCTGAACGAATATGGTTGTGTATACGCTTGAACAACGCTGGGAAATATTGCGACATTACTTTGAAAATCATGGTAATGTTGCAGAATGTGTGTGAAAATTGCGTACGGATTGTGGAAGATCAGAAGCACCGTCAGCTCCATATGTTCGTTATCTTGTGAAAAAAGTGAAAGAAACTGACATCCTAATCGATAAACCAAAGCGTGAAAAGCCAAAAACAGTGCGTACACCCGAGAATATTACTGCTGTGGCAGAAAATGTGCGTGAAGCGGCATCAACATCAATTCACCGTCGTTCTCAACAATTGAACATTTCGGAGACATCATTGCGACGAATTTTGCATAAAGACCTCGATATGACGCCATACAAAGTCCAATTGGTTCATGAGTTGAAGCCAACTGACCATCCAATGCATTTTCGCTTCGCTGAGTGGGCCTGCGATCGACTAACAGAAGATGCCGATTTTGCCAAAAAAATCATCTTTTCAGATGAAGCTCATTTTGATCTTGGCGGGTATGTAAACAAGCAAAATTGTCGCATTTGGGGCACAGAAAACCCGCACGCATACATTGAAAAGTTTGGTGCAGATTTTGGTACAGAGGCATAATTGGGCCATTTTTCTTCGAAAATGAGCAAGGAGTGGGCGTTACAGTCAATGGCCATCGTTATCGGGCCATGTTGAACGAATTTTTGTTCACAAAAATTGAAGAGGAGGATATTGGCAACATTTGGTTTCAACAGGACGGCGCTCCGTGCCACACAGCCGAAGCTTCACTCGATGTTTTGCGCCCTGTTTTTGAAGTTTGCATTATCAGCCGCAGAGCTGATGTCATTTGGCAGCCTCGGAGCTGCGATTTGACACCGTTGGACTATTATTTGTGGGGTGCCCTCAAAGATAAGTGTTAGGCCGACAAGCCAGAGACAATTGACGCTTAAAAGGACAATATTCGTGAAGCCAGCTGCACACAATCGATAATGTGCTTCAAAATTTGACCGATCGTGTTGGCTACTGCAAGGCCAGCCGAGGCAGCCATTTGAATGAAATTATTTTCCATTATTAACCGGAAGGATTGTACATTCAAATAAAAAAAGAAATTTGAGAAAATATTCAGTAGTTTTTTTTATAGCATTTTCAAAAAAAAAAAAATTATAAGTTATAATAAAAAGTTATAATAAAAGTTAAGTTATATTAATAGTTGTATAAAATAGTCGGTGCACTTCTTCTCGGCACTCTAATGCATTTAAAAAAAAATTATCAAAATCGGTTGAAAAACACGGGAGAAAATGTTCTTAACTGTTTTCCCTACACCTATTTATATAAAGATGAAGTTAAGGTAAGCTTGAAAATTTTCAGAATTCCAAACAATTTAGAATTAACTCAAACAAAAATAATTGTATGCAACAAATTATTTGCGCAGTTGATACAATTTTAGCAACTTTAACCTAACATTAATTCACTTCAAAACAACCCTGTTATAAATCATATTTGACAAAAAGTATTGCAGATGTATATTTCAAGAGGACTATAGCGGAAATATTTCTATTAATTTAATATTAATTTAACTGATGATGAAATAATTGAAATAAAACAAACTATTGGATCTTACATTGTTTGAACTTTTTTTTTTTAAATTTATAAAGTGAAAACTGAAAGTAACAATGCACGTATTGTTTTTTTATGGTAAAATTTGTTGGCACATAGGTTGCAAAAAAGTTTAGTAGACTTTCAGTAAACATTTAGAAAAATAAAATATTTTCAGCGGCAACTCTGGTCTGCATTGCCAAAATCTTAATTGCGCTCATTAAAAATCAAAATCAATGTTGCTTGCTCAATGATTTCATATAAAGGACATTTTTGAACTAATCGTTAATATTTTGCAAAAATATAATTATTATAAAGCAAACACTTACGCTGAGACAGTGACTTCAAGTTTTTTTTTTAATTTTTATTTGTAAGAAAATAACGCGTATTTAAAGTTGATTGTTTAAAAAATGTTCTCTCTGGTAATTTGAGAACATAACGAGCTGTAGCTTTATTTTCAGGCTCATTTTAAAAAAGAAGCGAAGTTACTACCTCGACGTAAGTGTTTGCTTTACATATAATTATATTTTGCTTTTGCAGCTGACTTCAGATCATGTTATTCTACAGGCAAAGTGGTCCTACTCTTCTCGCATCGCTTCATAAAAACGTCACCTAAACGCAAATGACGTCACAAAACAAAAAAAAAACAAACTTTTTTTTTATATACTTTAATAACTGTTGAAATCAATAAAAAAACTAGAGTTTAACAATGTCTCTGACCATTTTTTTCTAGTATTATTTCAAAAAACGCCTTCAGAATCGCTTATGTATACATAAAAGAACCCTTAAGCTGTGGGCACAATTATTTTCTCCAAATAAAATATTAAAAAGTTCTTGGGGGGGGGGGGGGGGGGTAATTACCCCCTTTACCCCCCTTGTATCCGCGCCTGTTTATACATTTGGTTAGGGATGGGCAAAAACGGTCGGTATTTGAGTGCGATCGGGTTTTTTTTAAAACCGGGTTCTTATGCACAATTTTCGGTGTTTTTTTTAGATATGAAACACCGCAACACCGGTGGAAAATGTCAAAAACCAAATGACAAATAAATGAAAAATTCCAATAAGCATACATATGTTTGTCAGCAAAAAAAATGAAAAGTGAAGAATGGCGTTGTTTTAAAAAAATAAATAATAGTTTGGCAGAGTGTAACCCCCTGCACCAAAAGATTGAAACTGTCAGGTGGTACATCAAATATGCGCCAACATCTAGGGAACAGGCACTCAGTGAAGATGCCAAACAAGGTGAGCTTTTGAGGTGAAGTCGCCTAGTGGATTCACACGTTTCTCAAAGAGTTTTTTTATATCGTATAGACGGAAAATACTGATCCAAATGCAACTAAATCCGTCAGATGATTTTTATGATTGAAGATTAAAAAATTAGGTCAACTTTAGTACCTTTATCTTATATAGAAGTAGTAAACAGTAATATAACTACTATTTTATTAGTTAAAAAATACATTGATTTCAAATGCTTTTGAAGCCAAAAAATTTCAATTGTTTTCATTCTTTCAACCATGATACAATAACAAGGAGATGCCTCAGAACCAAGCACTCTTGAAATATGTTCTTCTTACTTTTCTCAAACAAAGGAAAATTTGTCAAAAATGTTGAGATTTTTGTTTTGATTTTTCGAAAATAATTTTTTGTTTTGTTTTGATTTTTTTATTTAAATGACTGTTATAAGAAATATCTTTAAAAATTGGACCATAACAGTTATATTGTAAGAAAAAAAAATATTTATCAATAATAACTATTATTTAAAAAAAAAAGAATTTTTCTCTGAAATAAGAGTTATGAATGAAGAAAATATTTTTTCGTTGCTGATAACGTTTATTTGCAATTTTTAATTTTTTACGTTGCCTCATAACTGTTATAGACGAGAAAAAATTTTTACGTTGCTCATAATTTGTATGAAATAAAAAATCTTTGTTACTTTTTTACGGCAACTTGTGTTAGATTACACTGTGCTCGAATCGGACACTTTTTTTTCTCATCAAGCGAGCATAATTCAAACATATTATTTCTTATCAAGCGAAACATAATTCGAGTATGCTGATTCTATTGGTGCTAAGCGTTTTTTTAGGTTAGCTCTTGTTTTCGAGAATTTTGAAAATCAAAATTTTAGACCCACGAAGAAAAAATTTGTAATTCTTGACCATTTATTTAAGGGGGACATGACATTGGCCGTTTTTTTAAATCAATTTTTTAAAGTTTTGTATATTAGTAAATACTCTTAAAATTTTAAGAAAAAAATTTCATGGAAAACTTCTTACGGATTCAAAAGTTACAGCCAGATTAGTGAGAGCGCATTTTTATTTTTCTTTGCATTTTTCTTTGTTCACAAACTTTGAACGCGTTTTTCTCGAAACCATGTTTTTCGTACTGGTTGCGGCACTAGCGGGTTCATTTTTTGACGAAATTTTTTTTTTTTTTTAAACTTGATTCGCTATCGTATGACACCAGCTTTTCTTTTTTTTATTTTTTTCGATTTTTTATGAATTTTTAAAGTCAATATTTTTTTCGAAAAAACACACTTTCAAATTTGGAACATCACCAAAATTTGAAAAAAAACTTTAAAAAAAGCTCCTGTCATACGATAACAAATTTTGTGAAGATTTAGCAATTTTTAAAGATTAAAAATTTTTCTTTAAAAATTCACTTTCCCCAAACCCTCAAATCCATGAAATGTTGTCGTTGCTTAAGGGCCCATTAAAGTTTTTTTGTATTATTTTTTTTGCGGGAAAATCACTCTTAAATCAACTAAATCGAATAAATATTCTTCATTTTGTTTTTATTTGATGTATATTTGTCGATATAATGGTTATTCTATCAATTTATATCGATTTAATTTTAATAAATTTTAAAATATAAAAAATAAAATTGCTTCCGTTTTATCCTTGATAGTGATATTTTGTTTTTCGAATAACTCGAAAACTAGAGCTAACTTAAAAAAACGAATAGCACCATTAGGATCAGCGCACTCGAATTATGTTATTCCCCTGGGTCCCCCGTCTAGGATTTTGCAACTAGCACAGTGTTATCAATTGTAATTTTTTTTCTTGCTCTCAGTAAGAGAATAAGGAGTTTTCACAAAATTAGGCATTCATAAAAAATGCAGTTGTGAATGCAACGTTAGTGTATTCTTAAATCGTATTTTAGGGCAACAGCAGTACAAGTGATTTTTCGGAAAAAAATTAGTTACATAAGTATGAGAACGCAAAGAAGAAATTGATATTTCATTCAAAAAATCATTCATTTCAGTAATTTCACATGTCATTTCAGCGAGAAACCGCGGATTTCACAATTTTGTATAAACGTATTTAAATTGTTTGTTAGAGAAAGAGAAGTACAAGTGTAGTCTAGTCCAAGACTCCTGAATAGAATAAAACTTTTGTTTAGGCGAACAGCTGTGCTGTACTTCTTTTTCTGATTTTTCTTAACCATAGAAGTAAAAACCTCAAATTTTGTATAAAACTTTATCACACGAAGAACCAACTACTCATTTTAAGAAAAAACAAAAATACAGTAAAAAACAAGCAACTAAAAACGATGCAAATGGAAGATTTTTATTGGATAGTGACAATAAGGCGGTGCCATGCCCCCTTTCCAAAGATTGCTGAAAGGGGGCATGATTGATCAGTCAAAGGGCACGAATTAATAGTTAGTTCTAGGTCAGTTATAGGTCAAAAATTGTGTTTACCGAAAATTTGTGTCCTAAAAAAT
The DNA here is from genome assembly GCA_958299015.1 of Tetanocera ferruginea. Taxonomy (NCBI): domain Eukaryota; kingdom Metazoa; phylum Arthropoda; class Insecta; order Diptera; family Sciomyzidae; genus Tetanocera; species Tetanocera ferruginea. The sequence continues at coordinate 81,564,433 of OY282640.1, read as the reverse complement.
GCAACGCCACTAGCGGGTAGGAGGGTGAACACAAACATTACGACCTATTCTCATACCTACCAAATATATTACAAAAATTTCTATTACAAACACCGTGACGCGAAATTTCTATATATTAGAAATAACGTACAAATTTATTTCTCTACAATAACTCTTACCAGGCAACGTAAAAAAAAATTTTTGAAAATAAAAGTTATGAGCAACGTAAAAAATTTTTTTCGTTTATAACTGTTATGAGGCAACGTAAAAAATATAAATTGAAAAAAACTGTTATGAAGCAACGTATAAAATATTTTTCAATATATCGACAACTTTTTCGACCTAAAAAAAAATAAATAACTGTTATTTTGGGTGTTGTGACTCATTCGTCACAAGCGAAGTTGAGTTGTTTTTATATTATAAATTACAAACACTGACCTACCTCAATAATAATGAAGCGATCAGCGTTTTTGTAATGCTTGCCAATTTAAGTTTACCGTCAAGCACCCAACAATTAAAAAGTGCAACGGTCAGCTTAAAATACCAAGTAAGCACGGGTCAGCTACTTGAGCTGAGCTTCTGTTACCATAGCTTATAAATTATATTGCGGAAGTAAACAAAGAATGTATATTTGTAATATGTTTGTTTGTATATTTAAAATACGAAGTATGTATATTTGTATGTTGTTTAGCAAGAATGTCTAGGTTAATGTCTAGGTTAATTGTATATATGTAATTATTATGTAATTGTAATCAAGTTTCATTACGGAAGTTAAGATAATGATCTTGAGACCAAGTAGATTTTAAGATTCAAATCTGTGATATAAATAAGAGTAGAATTAATAAAGAAAAAAAGAGAGTTAATTAAGCACTCAAGAAGTGAAGTCTCATTTTAAACTTTCAGATTTTAAACTTTCAGGTACCACCAGCGCAGAAAAACATTTGGTGAGTATACATTTAATGATGTAACAGGTAATACATATAACGTTACACAACAGAGTTGTGTGGGTTCAACGGAGAACCCCACACAACATTATGGCGCAGCCGGTAGTTCTTTTAAAAAAAGGGTAGTCCCTTTTAAAAAGGATAGTGATTCGAACTCGGTTATCTGTGTTAAAATAAATAAATAATAATAACTTTTCAAAGATTCTGCGACTCCGTAGCCAATTCCTTGTAGTTGACCGGACCCTCCAGAATATGATTAAAAAGGTGTAAAACCAATAAAACATAAAAATTGGTAGATTAGATTACAAAATTAAATTCCAAAGAGAAATTATGGTATAGGGAGAGAATTGTTGTAGAACACAGAAAATTTTAAAGACAACGAAAAGATAATGAAAATAGCTAAAAAAAATTTCAGAATGAACATATGCGAGATAGCGAAAACAGTATCGGAGCTTGTGCCTATATTTTCAGGAGCAGACTCCGGAGAGCTACAGGAGGAAGTGTATAAGTTTATACTTGAAACAGAATTAGCTTTCCAAGTGAAAGGAGAATCGAATTTAGAAAAATTTATTCAATGTGTGAAACTTAGACTTTATGGAGATGCTTATGGAGATGTCTTAGTAAGACCAAGACAATTTAACAATCTAAATGAATTATTTATACTTATAAAGAAAACGTATTTGGAAAGGAAAGAATTAGATGTAGTATGGCAGGAAATGCAGAAGACATTACAACAACCTGGTGAAGAAATAAAAAAATATGCAAGACGGTTAAGTGCTCTAAAAACAACAGCAGAAGATATAATTAATAACGAATACAAAGACGGTGTGTCCGCACTTTTAAGTGAATTAAATAAAACTGTGATTACAACTTTCAGAGTTGGTCTGCAGGATTCAACTCTGAGGATATATACGCTAAGCGTTAAAACAGGAACATTTGAGAGTGTAGTGGAAGAAGCGATAAGTGCATTTGGGCTTATCGAAAGAGGGAAAAATACGAGACCAATTCAAAGGGTATTTGGTATAAATTTCAGTAAAAATGATGTGGCATGTAGGGTGGTTGATCATGACGTTGAGGCAGGTCAAAAGGCTTACTCGTCATCAGAGAACCTGTCAGTAATTAAAATAACAAGAAATTATGAGGATATAAGGTCTAGATATGTTAACTTAACATGTTCATTTTGTAGTAGAATAGGGCACACAAGAGATGAGTGCTACGCAGTAAAAAATTAAGTTTATTGTCAGAAGTGTAGAGATTATGGTCACGAATATAATTTAAACTGTTCAGCTAGCAGAAATATGAATAACAATGAAACAAATAGAAATCAAAGCAGTTATGACAGAAGTCAGAATAATAATAACATAATTCAAAAGAGGAATGGTAACATGATTCAAGTATCAAAGAAAGATGAGGTCAAATGTGAATGGTGTGCAAGGTTAGGACACAAAATGCAGGATTGTTTTGCAAAGAGAGAATACGATTTGAAACAGGGAAACTATCGAGGGCCCATCCAAGGCCAATGAGCTGGGAACCCAAAAAATTAAGTAAAACTGGGCCAAGTAGGGTAGTCACAGATGATTTCACGTCAAAAAAGATTGTAAACATCTGTACACCAAGGAAAATGGGGAACAAAATACCAGAAAATCGTACATCGGTAGATAAGACTAAAGTTTTGGTAACTAATGAAATAACGGAAAGCACCTCGACAGAAGATAGTACGTCAGAAGATACGGCTAATTTTTTATTCAACAATTTTTATTCAAACATCGAAGAATTGAAGGTAACAGAGAAAGAAAAAATAGTGGAGGATGGTTTGACGTCGCAAAAGATAGTAAACATCCTCGCCACTGGGTCAAAGACGGACGTATCAACAGATAAGGATACAGTAGGAAAAGATGCTATATTAAGTAGTTCTCAGGAAAGAGATAAAGATTTAGCCAACTCGTTACACAATAAGAATTTTACGTTTCAAAATAGGAACGAACAATGTAGGAGTTTTGGTTTTCACAAAGTCAATGATGTGTTCATAGAATTCCCTGTAAGGATTATATAGAAGGACGACTCATTTTACTTGTAGATACCGGGGCTGAAGCCAGTTTAGTTAAACTGAATACATTAAAGAAAAATTTGAATAAAGATACAAGGGAAATTAAACATTTGAGTGGAGCATTTGGAGGTTTTGTAGATACTTTGGGGTCTGTAGAGATCCAACACGATAAGATAAAAAACTTAATTTTTAAGTTACACGTAGTGGCACTAGAACAAGGGTTGCCTGCAGATGGTATTTTAGGTCGTGATAATTTGTCGAATAATTCAGTTATAGATGCGATTAATAAGACGTTAACAGTCTATGGTAAACACATGGAGACTAGAGTGAAGTTACCTCTAAGACAAATAAACGAGTTAAGTTCTATTAACTACAATAAGGAGTTAAAAAATAAAACAAAAACAATACAGTCGATCGAAATTCCGTTAAAAACAAAAATTCCGGTGGAAGTAATTCACAAAGAAGAAATCACGCCAGGGGTTTATCTAGATGAAGTTTTTCAAACGAGGTTAAAAACAAAAGACAAGGAACAAGTAAGGGAAAATGAAAAATATTCAAAAAAATTGAATGAACCAAGTAGTGAAAAACAAAATAAAGAAATAAAATTTCTTACTGAGCCAAATGCAATTCAAAAAATATTAAAAGATTCTCATGATTTGCCAAAAGGAGAGCACAAAGGTGTTTTAAAAACATATTTTAGAATAAGGCAGGAATACAAATGGAAAGGCATGCAAAAACATATTAAAGAATATGTGAATAAACGACAGAAAAACAAAGCAAATAAAACTTTTAAAATTGAAGACAAAGTACTTATGAAAAATAAAGCTAGAAAAAATAAATTTTCACCAATATGGATAGATTGGTAACCACTGAGATTTTAATAAAAGGAAAATCTTAATACATAATCTAAATACTAAATAAATACATAATAATTTACTGAAGTTATTTCACAGTAATTAAATTATGTTATAAAAGTAAAAATTAAATTAAATGAAAATTAAAATTATATTAAAAAATTCAATCAAACATTAAATTAAACCAAAAATATGAAAATAAAGTCAAACGAAACTAATTAAGTTTCATTAAACATAGTATTGAATTTTTTTTTGAGGTAAAAAAAAACAAAAAATTGTTTTAAATTCGATAAGATAAAGGTATTCATTATTTTTTTTTTTTAATTTAACAAAGGCATTTGAAAAGACATTAAACATTAAATGAAAAGAAAATTGGTTTTAATCAATAAACAATTTTAAATTAATTATTTGTAAATAGAGTGTTAAAATACAAAAGATTAAAAAGTTGTTAGAGAAATTTAAGAAATTAAATTAAAATTATACATGAGAAAAATCACAAATTTAATTTACCATACTATTTACGATAAGATTTTTATAAAAATCAAAACTACACATTTATTACACGAAACTTTTCCGTATCAATAATCATGGTCCTAGTTCTGGTTCGAGTTGGCGGTAGCAGCAATAAAACTGAGTCGATCAGATGGACAACGATTTACAAGAGAAAGGAGCTATTCTGACGAAGTTCGAGGCCTCAGTCGTTAAAAAGTATCATGGCTAAGTAATGAAGCAAAACATGTTTCAAGTAAAACATATAAGAAAGCAGTTTAAAAACAACAAGTAAATATACAGGCTTTTAAATGTTTGTGGAAGGTTACAAAGTGTTATTAAAAATTTGAAATTACAGCGACAGATTGTATACACAACGAATCAAACAATTTTCCATTTAAACGAGAAAATCAATTAAGTCGTAAGATCTCTTTATGATTGAAAGGCTTATAAGTACAACGATTAAAAATGAATTCGGATATGCATAATTTGTTATTACAAAATGCATTCTGGTTTAAGAAAACCACGAAAGTACGTCTATAATGTGAAATACCTGCATTTAGTTCATACCTTTCTAAGAAAACGCTTAACCAGAACGAAACTAAAGTGTTTGATAAATATAAAGAGTCGCTTCCCAATTAACAATACTAGCAAACATAGCTTGTCAAAACTAAAAGCCAACTTTAATATAAACTAACGAAAATATGAACAACACAAAACACGAAATAAAAACGAAATTTGGCATCTTTTTCGTAACTTCAAGACTTCACCAACTTCAAGACTTCAACTTCAAGACTTCACAAGAAGTAAAGTAGTTTAAATACTTCAATAGAGAAGAAAAGGGGTGACATATACTTGTCAGTAACGTTTATCAAATGATCATCAAAGACAGAACATGTGCAGAGTCATCATAATAATGCCAAGAAGAGGAACAACTTTATCGACAATCAAATAAATAATCATCAAAATTACTAGGACCCACGAACAGATACACATAAATAAAGTAAAGAATATTAGATAGCTTATACAAAACTTATTTAGCACACAATATTACTAAACAATGTAAACATTCAAGGAATTTTAAAAAATTAATTGTAAAATGATGCCTGTCTCTTCTCACATATAAGTACTTTAAGATTGAAGAAAATTAAACCTCTTCAAGGTAAAAATTTTCTTTTATATGGGGGAAGGAAACCTACAATAACTTTGTCACGAAATAATCAAAAATCCTAAATTTAAGAGAATATACACAACAAATAAATAGAAAAGAGTGTAAAAAATAAGAAAAATAAATGTATAAAAGGAAAATATACGATACAAATTGCTATTAAGAAATATTTTTATTAAAAACAAAATTAAGAGAATTATTATTATAAGACAAATTCAAAAGAAAAAAAAAACACTGCATATAAAACTGCATATAAAATTCAAAGAAATCTTTATTCGAAAAAAGTTATTAAATATTAATGTATTAATGATTAAAATGAACCTTATATACATACATAATGCAAAATTCTGATAAATTCATGTGACGTAAAATTATTGCTAAATGAATAAAATAATTTTTCTTTGTCAGAGGGGGAGGAATGTTGTGACTCATTCGTCACAAGCGAAGTTGAGTTGTTTTTATATTATAAATTACAAACACTGACCTACCTCAATAATAATGAAGCGATCAGCGTTTTTGTAATGCTTGCCAATTTAAGTTTACCGTCAAGCACCCAACAATTAAAAAGTGCAACGGTCAGCTTAAAATACCAATTAAGCACGGGTCAGCTACTTGAGCTGAGCTTCTGTTACCATAGCTTATAAATAATATTGCGGAAGTAAACAAAGAATGTATATTTGTAATATGTTTGTTTGTATATTTAAAATACGAAGTATGTATATTTGTATGTTGTTATAAAAATGTCTAGGTTAATGTCTAGGTTAATTGTATATATGTAACTATTATGTAATTGTCATCAAGTTTCATTACGGAAGTTAAGATAATGATCTTGAGACCAAGTAGATTTTAAGATTCAAATCTGTGATATAAATAAGAGTAGAATTAATAAAGTCTCTGTAAATGACAGATTAGAAAAAAAAAAAACAAATTGGCCATTTCAGCCCTTGAAAGGACTTTGACCGAGCTTCTTATGATCAATTGTGTTGTGTGTGTTATTAAATGTTTGCACACAATTGACCGAGAATTGGACCTACATGTTTTATGCCGACTCCGAACGGCTAAAGTTTATGATCTCAAGAAGCTTTACATGGTATTATTTACTCTCTGAGGTTTGCCATTGTCTGCAGAGAGGAGGTGACCGATCAGAAAAATGTTTAGAGATAAGAGCTACTTGAAAATAAAATTCAAAATATTTTGGAAAATTCCTTGAAAGGTTACTTTGATATGGCGACAGATATCTACTTTATGATTGTATCATGTTAAAAACTGAGTTTTCTGTTGAACTTTTTCTTATTAGCTATATAATAAAAAATAAATAAAACGAACACACCTCTCCAATTTGTTTAATTTAATATTTTATATTTTATATTTTATATTTTATATTTTATATTTTATATTTTATATTTTATATTTTATATTTTATATTTTATATTTTATATTTTATATTTTATATTTTATATTTTATATTTTATATTTTATATTTTATATTTTATATTTTATATTTTATATTTTATATTTTATATTTTATATTTTATATTTTATATTTTATATTTTATATTTTATATTTTATATTTTATATTTTATATTTTATATTTTATATTTTATATTTTATATTTTATATTTTATATTTTATATTTTATATTTTATATTTTATATTTTATATTTTATATTTTATATTTTATATTTTATATTTTATATTTTATATTTTATATTTTATATTTTATATTTTATATTTTATATTTTATATTTTATATTTTATATTTTATATTTTATATTTTATATTTTATATTTTATATTTTATATTTTATATTTTATATTTTATATTTTATATTTTATATTTTATATTTTATATTTTATATTTTATATTTTATATTTTATATTTTATATTTTATATTTTATATTTTATATTTTATATTTTATATTTTATATTTTATATTTTATATTTTATATTTTATATTTTATATTTTATATTTTATATTTTATATTTTATATTTTATATTTTATATTTTATATTTTATATTTTATATTTTATATTTTATATTTTATATTTTATATTTTATATTTTATATTTTATATTTTATATTTTATATTTTATATTTTATATTTTATATTTTATATTTTATATTTTATATTTTATATTTTATATTTTATATTTTATATTTTATATTTTATATTTTATATTTTATATTTTATATTTTATATTTTATATTTTATATTTTATATTTTATATTTTATATTTTATATTTTATATTTTATATTTTATATTTTATATTTTATATTTTATATTTTATATTTTATATTTTATATTTTATATTTTATATTTTATATTTTATATTTTATATTTTATATTTTATATTTTATATTTTATATTTTATATTTTATATTTTATATTTTATATTTTATATTTTATATTTTATATTTTATATTTTATATTTTATATTTTATATTTTATATTTTATATTTTATATTTTATATTTTATATTTTATATTTTATATTTTATATTTTATATTTTATATTTTATATTTTATATTTTATATTTTATATTTTATATTTTATATTTTATATTTTATATTTTATATTTTATATTTTATATTTTATATTTTATATTTTATATTTTATATTTTATATTTTATATTTTATATTTTATATTTTATATTTTATATTTTATATTTTATATTTTATATTTTATATTTTATATTTTATATTTTATATTTTATATTTTATATTTTATATTTTATATTTTATATTTTATATTTTATATTTTATATTTTATATTTTATATTTTATATTTTATATTTTATATTTTATATTTTATATTTTATATTTTATATTTTATATTTTATATTTTATATTTTATATTTTATATTTTATATTTTATATTTTATATTTTATATTTTATATTTTATATTTTATATTTTATATTTTATATTTTATATTTTATATTTTATATTTTATATTTTATATTTTATATTTTATATTTTATATTTTATATTTTATATTTTATATTTTATATTTTATATTTTATATTTTATATTTTATATTTTATATTTTATATTTTATATTTTATATTTTATATTTTATATTTTATATTTTATATTTTATATTTTATATTTTATATTTTATATTTTATATTTTATATTTTATATTTTATATTTTATATTTTATATTTTATATTTTATATTTTATATTTTATATTTTATATTTTATATTTTATATTTTATATTTTATATTTTATATTTTATATTTTATATTTTATATTTTATATTTTATATTTTATATTTTATATTTTATATTTTATATTTTATATTTTATATTTTATATTTTATATTTTATATTTTATATTTTATATTTTATATTTTATATTTTATATTTTATATTTTATATTTTATATTTTATATTTTATATTTTATATTTTATATTTTATATTTTATATTTTATATTTTATATTTTATATTTTATATTTTATATTTTATATTTTATATTTTATATTTTATATTTTATATTTTATATTTTATATTTTATATTTTATATTTTATATTTTATATTTTATATTTTATATTTTATATTTTATATTTTATATTTTATATTTTATATTTTATATTTTATATTTTATATTTTATATTTTATATTTTATATTTTATATTTTATATTTTATATTTTATATTTTATATTTTATATTTTATATTTTATATTTTATATTTTATATTTTATATTTTATATTTTATATTTTATATTTTATATTTTATATTTTATATTTTATATTTTATATTTTATATTTTATATTTTATATTTTATATTTTATATTTTATATTTTATATTTTATATTTTATATTTTATATTTTATATTTTATATTTTATATTTTATATTTTATATTTTATATTTTATATTTTATATTTTATATTTTATATTTTATATTTTATATTTTATATTTTATATTTTATATTTTATATTTTATATTTTATATTTTATATTTTATATTTTATATTTTATATTTTATATTTTATATTTTATATTTTATATTTTATATTTTATATTTTATATTTTATATTTTATATTTTATATTTTATATTTTATATTTTATATTTTATATTTTATATTTTATATTTTATATTTTATATTTTATATTTTATATTTTATATTTTATATTTTATATTTTATATTTTATATTTTATATTTTATATTTTATATTTTATATTTTATATTTTATATTTTATATTTTATATTTTATATTTTATATTTTATATTTTATATTTTATATTTTATATTTTATATTTTATATTTTATATTTTATATTTTATATTTTATATTTTATATTTTATATTTTATATTTTATATTTTATATTTTATATTTTATATTTTATATTTTATATTTTATATTTTATATTTTATATTTTATATTTTATATTTTATATTTTATATTTTATATTTTATATTTTATATTTTATATTTTATATTTTATATTTTATATTTTATATTTTATATTTTATATTTTATATTTTATATTTTATATTTTATATTTTATATTTTATATTTTATATTTTATATTTTATATTTTATATTTTATATTTTATATTTTATATTTTATATTTTATATTTTATATTTTATATTTTATATTTTATATTTTATATTTTATATTTTATATTTTATATTTTATATTTTATATTTTATATTTTATATTTTATATTTTATATTTTATATTTTATATTTTATATTTTATATTTTATATTTTATATTTTATATTTTATATTTTATATTTTATATTTTATATTTTATATTTTATATTTTATATTTTATATTTTATATTTTATATTTTATATTTTATATTTTATATTTTATATTTTATATTTTATATTTTATATTTTATATTTTATATTTTATATTTTATATTTTATATTTTATATTTTATATTTTATATTTTATATTTTATATTTTATATTTTATATTTTATATTTTATATTTTATATTTTATATTTTATATTTTATATTTTATATTTTATATTTTATATTTTATATTTTATATTTTATATTTTATATTTTATATTTTATATTTTATATTTTATATTTTATATTTTATATTTTATATTTTATATTTTATATTTTATATTTTATATTTTATATTTTATATTTTATATTTTATATTTTATATTTTATATTTTATATTTTATATTTTATATTTTATATTTTATATTTTATATTTTATATTTTATATTTTATATTTTATATTTTATATTTTATATTTTATATTTTATATTTTATATTTTATATTTTATATTTTATATTTTATATTTTATATTTTATATTTTATATTTTATATTTTATATTTTATATTTTATATTTTATATTTTATATTTTATATTTTATATTTTATATTTTATATTTTATATTTTATATTTTATATTTTATATTTTATATTTTATATTTTATATTTTATATTTTATATTTTATATTTTATATTTTATATTTTATATTTTATATTTTATATTTTATATTTTATATTTTATATTTTATATTTTATATTTTATATTTTATATTTTATATTTTATATTTTATATTTTATATTTTATATTTTATATTTTATATTTTATATTTTATATTTTATATTTTATATTTTATATTTTATATTTTATATTTTATATTTTATATTTTATATTTTATATTTTATATTTTATATTTTATATTTTATATTTTATATTTTATATTTTATATTTTATATTTTATATTTTATATTTTATATTTTATATTTTATATTTTATATTTTATATTTTATATTTTATATTTTATATTTTATATTTTATATTTTATATTTTATATTTTATATTTTATATTTTATATTTTATATTTTATATTTTATATTTTATATTTTATATTTTATATTTTATATTTTATATTTTATATTTTATATTTTATATTTTATATTTTATATTTTATATTTTATATTTTATATTTTATATTTTATATTTTATATTTTATATTTTATATTTTATATTTTATATTTTATATTTTATATTTTATATTTTATATTTTATATTTTATATTTTATATTTTATATTTTATATTTTATATTTTATATTTTATATTTTATATTTTATATTTTATATTTTATATTTTATATTTTATATTTTATATTTTATATTTTATATTTTATATTTTATATTTTATATTTTATATTTTATATTTTATATTTTATATTTTATATTTTATATTTTATATTTTATATTTTATATTTTATATTTTATATTTTATATTTTATATTTTATATTTTATATTTTATATTTTATATTTTATATTTTATATTTTATATTTTATATTTTATATTTTATATTTTATATTTTATATTTTATATTTTATATTTTATATTTTATATTTTATATTTTATATTTTATATTTTATATTTTATATTTTATATTTTATATTTTATATTTTATATTTTATATTTTATATTTTATATTTTATATTTTATATTTTATATTTTATATTTTATATTTTATATTTTATATTTTATATTTTATATTTTATATTTATATTTTATATTTTATATTTTATATTTTATATTTTATATTTTATATTTTATATTTTATATTTTATATTTTATATTTTATATTTTATATTTTATATTTTATATTTTATATTTTATATTTTATATTTTATATTTTATATTTTATATTTTATATTTTATATTTTATATTTTATATTTTATATTTTATATTTTATATTTTATATTTTATATTTTATATTTTATATTTTATATTTTATATTTTATATTTTATATTTTATATTTTATATTTTATATTTTATATTTATATTTATATATTTTATATTTTATATTTTATATTTTATATTTTATATTTTA